>SJYM01006243.1:9151-19809 GCA_006410775.1 Tragelaphus imberbis
ATCAATTTTGTACCTATATTTTCTTTATAACTTTTGTGACTCTTGTTTTTCTTTTTCTCTCTTTCTTTTCCTTCTTCTTTTCTTTAATATTGTATTTTTGAAATTCCAAACTCTACTCTAGATTTTTAATTTTTGCTTTTAGGTATTTGTTACCAATTTTGTACCTTTAAGAACCCAATCTTCAGTACCCATTTTTTACTAGGGATCGAGATTACTGGCTTGACTGCTATCTCCACCTCCGGACTCTCCTTTTTCTCCACCAGGTTGCCTGCGTCTCCTCCCTAACCCCTCTCTACTCTACCCAACTCTATGAATTTCTGTGTGTTCCAAATGATGGAAAACACTTAGGGAACTGATTACTGACTGGATCTGTCTCTCTCTTTTTCATTCCCTCCTTTTATCCTCCTGACCACCTCTGTCTCCTTCCTCCCACTTCTCTTCTCTGTATAACTCCATGAACACAACTGAGCGGTCCAGTTGTGGAGTGCACATAAGGAAGTGATTACTGGTTAGCACACTCTCTCCTCTATTGATTCCACCACATCTCATTCGGGACACCTCTAACTCCCTCCTCCCTCTTCTCTTCTCCATGTAATGCTGTGAACCTCTCTGGGTGACCCACACGGTGGAGAAACTTTTCACCTTTAACCTAAATGTTTTATCAATGGTGCTGTATAGAAGGAGAAGTCTTGAGACTACTATAAAAATAAGACCGATAACTGGAAGCAGGAGGCTTAAGTCCAAACCCTGACTCCAGGGAAGATTAATTGACAGGAGCTCATCAAATGCCTCCATACCTACACTGAAACCAAGCACCACACAAGGGCCAACAAGTTCCACAGCAAGACATACCAAGCAAATTCTCCAGCAACACAGGAACACAGCCCTGAGCTCCAATATACAGGCTGCCCAAAGTCACCCCAAAATCATAGACATCTCATAACTCATTACTGTACACTTCATTGAACTCCAGAGAGAAGAAATCTAGGTCCATCCACCAGAACACTGACAAAGGCTTCCCTAACCAAGAAACCTTGACAAGCCACCTGTACAAACCCACACACAGTGAGGAAACGCCACAATAAAGACAATTCCACAAACTGCCAGAATACAGTAAGGACAACCCAAACTCAGCAATTTAAACAAGATGAAGAGACAGAGGAATACCCAGCAGGTAAAGGACAGGATAAATGCTCACCAAACCAAACAAAAGAGGAAGAAATAGCAAATCCACATGATAAAGAATTCCGAATAATGATAGTGAAATTAATCCAAAATCTGGAAGTCAAAATGGAATCACAGATAAATAGCCTGGAGAAAAGGATTGAGAAGATGCAAGAAAGGTTTAATAAGGACCTAGAAGAAATAAAAAAAGTCAATATATAATGAATAATGCAATAAATGAGATCCAAAACACTCTGGAGGCAACAAATAGTAGAATAACAGAGGCAGAAGATAGAATTAGCGAATTAGAAGATAGAATGGCAGAATTAAATGAATCAGAGGAGAAAAAAGAAAAACGAATTAAAAGAAATGAGGACAATCTCAGAGACCTCCAGGACAATTTTAAACGTTACAATATTCGAATCATAGGAGTTCCAGAAGAAGAAGACAAAAAGAAAGACCATGAGAAGATACTAGAGGAGATAATAGTTGAAAACTTCCCTAAAATAGGGAAGGAAATAATCACTCAAGTCCAAGAAACCCAGAGAGTCCCATATAGGATAAACCCAAGGCGAAACACCCCAAGACACATATTAATCAAATTAACAAAGATCAAACACAAAGAACAAATATTAAAAGCAGCAAGGGAAAAACAACAAATAACACACAAGGGAATTCCCATAAGGCTAACAGCTGATCTTTCAATAGAAACTCTTCAAGCCAGGAGGGAATGGCAAGACATACTTAAAGTGATGAAAGAAAAGAACCTACAGCCCAGATTATTGTACCCAGCAAGGATCTCATTCAAATATGAAGGAGAAATCAAAACCTTTACAGACAAGCAAAAGCTGAGAGAATTCAGCACCACCAAACCAGCTCTCCAACAAATACTAAAGGACCTTCTCTAGACAGGAAACACAAAAAGGATATACAAATTCAAACCCAAAACAACAAAGTAAATGGCAACGGGATCATATTTATCCATAATTACCTTAAATGTAAATGGGTTGAATGCCCCAACCAAAAGGCAGAGACTGGCTGAATGGATACAAAAACAAGACCCATACATATGTTGTCTACAAGAGACCCACCTCAAAACAGGGGACACATACAGACTGAAAGTGAAGGGCTGGAAAAAGATTTTCCATGCAAATAGGGACCAAAAGAAAGCAGGAGTAGCAATACTCATATCAGATAAAATAGACTTTAAAACAAAAGCTGTGAAAAGAGACAAAGAAGGTCACTACATAATGATCAAAGGATCAATCCAAGAAGAAGATATAACAATTATAAATATATATGCACCCAACATAGGAGCACCGCAATATGTAAGACAAATACTAACAAGTATGAAAGGAGAAATAAACAATAACACAATAATAGTGGGAGACTTTAATACCCCACTCACACCAATGGATAGATCAACTAAACAGAAAATTAACAAGGAAACACAAACTTTAAATGATACAATAGACAAGTTAGAACTAATTGATATCTATAGGACATTTCATCCCAAAACAATGAATTTCACCTTTTTCTCAAGTGCACACGGAACCTTCTCCAGGATAGACCACATCCTGGGCCATAAATCTAGCCTTGGTAAGTTCAGAAAAATTGAAATCATTCCAACCATTTTTTCTGACCACAATGCAGTAAGAGTAAATCTCAATAACAGGAGAAAAACTATTAAAAATTCCAACATATGGAGGCTGAACAACACACTCCTGAATAACCAACAAATCACAGAAGAAATCAAAAAAGAAATCAAATTCTGCATAGAAACGAATGAAAATGAAAACACAACAACCCAAAACCTGTGGGACACTGTAAAAGCAGTCCTAAGGGGAAAGTTCATAGCAATTCAGGCATACCTTAAGAAACAAGAAAAAAGCCAAATAAATAACCTAACTCTACACCTAAAGCAACTGGAAAAGGAAGAAATGAAGCACCCCAAGGTTAGTAGAAGGAAAGAAATCTTAAAAATTAGGGCAGAAATAAATGCAAAAGAAACAAAAGAGACCATAGCAAAAATCAACAAAGCCAAAAGCTGGTTCTTTGAAAGGGTAAATAAAATTGACAAACCACTAGCCAGACTCATCAAGAAACAAAGGGAGAAAAATCAAATCAATAAAATTAGAAAAGAAAATGGAGAGATCACAACAGACAGCACAGAAATACAAAGGATCATAAGAGACTACTATCAGCAATTATATGGCAATAAAATGGACAATATGGAAGAAATGGACAAATTCTTAGAAAAGTACAACTTTCCAAAACTGGATCAGGAAGAAATAGAAAATCTTAACAGACCCATCACAAGCACGGAAATTGAAACTGTAATCAGAAATCTCCCAGCAAACAAAAGCCCAGGCCCAGACGGCTTCACAGCTGAATTCTACCAAAAATTTAGAGAAGAGCTAACACCTATCCTACTCAAACTGTTCCAGAAAATTGCAGAGGAAGGCAAACTTCCAAACTCATTTTATGAGGCCACCATCACCCTAATTCCAAAACCTGACAAAGATCCCACAAAAAAAGAAAACTACAGACCAATATCACTGATGAACATAGACGCAAAAATCCTTAACAAAATTCTAGCAATCAGAATCCAACAATACATTAAAAAGATCATACACCATGACCAAGTGGGCTTTATCCCAGGGATGCAAGGATTCTTCAATATCCGCAAATCAATCAACGTAATACACCACATTAACAAACTGAAGAATAAAAACCATATGATTATCTCAATAGATGCAGAGAAAGCCTTTGACAAAGTTCAACATCCATTTATGATAAAAACTCTCCAGAAAGCAGGAATAGAAGGAACATACCTCAACATAATAAAAGCTATATACGACAAACCCACAGCAAACATTATCCTCAATGGTGAAAAACTGAAAGCATTTCCTCTAAAGTCAGGAACAAGACAAGGATGCCCACTTTCACCATTATTATTCAACATTGTTCTGGAAGTTTTGGCCACAGCAATCAGAGCAGAAAAAGAAATAAAAGGAATCCAAATTGGAAAAGAAGAAGTAAAACTCTCACTGTTTGCAGATGACATGATCCTCTACGTAGAAAACCCTAAAGACTCCACCAGAAAATTACTAGAACTAATCAATGAATACAGTAAAGTTGCAGGATATAAAATTAACACACAGAAATCCCTTGCATTCCTGTACACTAATAACGAGAAAATAGAAAGAGAAATTAAGGAAACAATTCCATTCACCATTGCAATGAAAACAATAAAATACTTAGGAATATATCTTCCTAAAGAATCTAAAGACCTATATTTAGAAAACTATAAAACACTGCTGAAAGAAATCAAAGAGGACACTAATAGATGGAGAAATATACCATGTTCGTGGATTGGTAGAATCAATATAGTGAAAATGAGTATACTACCCAAAGCAATTTATAGATTCAATGCAATCCCCATCAAGCTACCAACGGTATTCTTCACAGAGCTAGAACAAATAATTTCTCAATTTGTATGGAAATACAAAAAACCTCGAATAGCCAAAGCTATCTTGAGAAAGAAGAACGGAACTGGAGGAATCAACCTGCCTGACTTCAGGCTCTACTATAAAGCTACAGTCATCAAGACAGTATGGTACTGGCACAAAGACAGAAATATAGATCAATGGAACAAAATAGAAAGTCCAGAGATAAATCCACGCACATATGGTCACCTAATCTTTGACAAAGGCGGCAAGAATATACAATGGATTAAAGACAATCTTTTTAACAAGTGGTGCTGGGAAAACTGGTTGAACACTTGTAAAAGAATGAAACTAGAACACTGTCTAACACCATACACAAAAATAAACTCAAAATGGATTAAAGAGCTAAATATAAGACCAGAAACCATAAAACTCCTAGAGGAAAACATAGGCAAAACACTCTCTGACTTACATCACAGCAGGATCCTCTATGACCCACCTCCCAGAATATCGGAAATAAAATCAAAAATGAACAAATGGGACCTAATCAAACTTAAAAGCTTCTGCACAACAAAGGAAACTATAGGCAAGCTGAAAAGACAGCCTTCAGAATGGGAGAAAATAATAGCAAATGAAGCAACAGACAAACAACTAATCTCAAAAATATACAAGCAACTTCTACAGCTCAATTCCAGAAAAATAAATGACCCAATCAAAAAATGGGCCAAAGAACTAAATAGACATTTCTCCAAAGAAGACATACAGATGGCTAACAAACACATGAAAAGATGCTCAACATCACTCATTATCAGAGAAATGCAAATCAAAACCACTATGAGGTACCATTACACGCCAGTCAGAATGGCTGCGATCCAAAAGTCCACAAGCAATAAATGCTGGAGAGGGTGCGGAGAGAAGGGAACCCTCTTACACTGTTGGTGGGAATGCAAACTAGTACAGCCACTATGGAGAACAGTATGGAGATTCCTCAAAAAACTGGGAATAGAACTGCCTTATGACCCAGCAATCCCACTGCTGGGCATACACACTGAGAAAACCAGAATTGAAAGAGACACGTGTACCCCAATGTTCATAGCAGCACTGTTTACAATAGCCAGGACGTGGAAGCAACCTAGATGTCCATCCACAGATGAATGGATAAGAAAGCTGTGGTACATATACACAATGGAGTATTACTCAGCCATTAAAAAGAATACATTTGAATCAGTTCTAATGAGGTGGACGGAACTGGAGTATTATACAGAGTGAAGTAAGCCAGAAAGAAAAACACCAATACAGTATACTAATGCATATATATGAAATTTAGAAAGATGGTAACAATAACCCTGTATACGAGACAGCAAAAGAGACACTGATGTATAGAACAGTCTTTTGGACTCTGGGAGAGGGAGAGGGTGGGATGATTTGGGAGAATAGCATTGAAATATGTATAATATCATATTTGAAACGAGTCGCCAGTCCAGGTTCGACGCCTGATACCAGATGCCTGGGGCTGGTGCACTGGGATGACCCAGAGGGATGGTATGGGGAGGGTGGAGGGAGGAGGGTTCAGGATGGGGAACACATGTATACTTGTGGTGGATTTATTTTGATGTATGGCAAAAGCAATACAATATTGTAAAGTTAAGCAAAATAAAATTTAAAAAAATAAATAATAAAAAATTACATAATTATATATAAAAAAAAATAAGACAGATGAAAACGATCCCCTCTCAGTCATGCCTAGAGCACAGACCTGACTTCAAGTTTCCTTGGAGAAGAGAGAATATCAGCCCAATCCAGATGTTTCAAGGCACCAGTTATCACCCACTGATGCTCCAGCAGATCTTCAACCACTTCACCATAGAGAGCAGCTGTGCTGGTTGAAACAGCAGCCTCCTTGACAAACTACTCTCCAGCCTGAATCAGAACATGGAACAGCTGGAAGAAGTGACTCTGGGTTGTCCCGATTTGGGAATTGCTGTCCAGAAGTATTTCCAAGGAATCCATCTCTACGTGAAGGGAAAGGAATACAGCCCCTGTGCCTGGGAGGTTGTCAGAGTGAAAATTGAAAAGTGCCTTTCTCTCATCTAAGAATCCTCAAGAAAAGTCAACCGATAAAATGAAAATTATACTTGTGACTCTCTCCACTCAATCAGACTGTTGTTTGCTTAAGCCTCCAAAGTGATCATCTGTTTGCTTACAAGGTGAAAAATGCCTGAAATGAAAACTACAATTTTACAAAAATATTTAGACAGAATAACACAATCTCTTTTCTTTACTGAACAACTTTATAACATAATGTAAAAGATCTTTTTATGTGTTTTGTGGGTATTTTCTATTTTCAATTACAAAATTTATTTTTTTATGGAAAACTTTTTTGTTTTATGGAAAACTTTTTAAGAGAGAGTATGTTAAAGGTATTTGTCAGTTAACCTAACGCTTAGTCTCTGTAACAGGTAAAAGCAAAGTGTCAGGAATTTGATTCTAATGGACACTTTTCTTTTCTTTTTGAAGAGCACAATGTAGGCCTTCTTGATCAGGTGAATCTTGTAACTTGCTCTCCTCCAAGCAGTGAGTTGAGGACATGGGTCCCCTTGTTTTGCATTTTTTCTATCATCAACATATGACTCTGAATTTCTCTGTAGCACTTGAGTCTATTCTCCTTGAAGGCAAAGAGAAAAGTCTGGTGGATCACATGGGATGCTTCCAAGGATCAGGACTAGATGGGGTAATAGCACTTCTCACATTACATGGCCTGGACTTATCCTCATGGGAATCTTATTGCAAGGAAGTTGGGAAATAATTGGATGATTAAGAGAGGAGAATACAAGTTCAGTGCACAAGACCGTTTTTTCATTTTTGCACTATTTGTCCTAATGGAGCTCTGGGTGGGTGTGCAAGGGAAAATCCAATGTTCTTGCTTGCACACACTCTGACAAACTCTTATATCACAGTTTCAGCTTGGAGAAGATGACAAAGCTGTCACTCAGAGTTCACAGCATCATAGACTATTTGAAAGAAGCATTCAGGTTGACTCCCAAAGGCATAGGCCAATGAGGAAAACATCTACAAGTGTAGACAAAGTGTTTCCTTATTACCTGAGGGAGACAAGGAAAGAATGATCAGGCAGCTCCTTGCAAGTACTTGAGAATCACTGAACTAAAAGTAGACAGTGGGTCTTCCACTCACCACACCTTCCAGATATTGAAAACACAAACTTGAATAAATTATTCCTATAAATGATCTTTAGGAAAATGACTCTCACAATATTCCACTATAGCTTCCCTTGTAGAACCATGAGGAATCTTTAAAGTATCTTTAGATTTTTGTCTTCTCACATCCTATTTAACAGATGTTGGTATTACTCTTTCTTCCATCATTGTCGTCATTGTGAATTGACGTTACATAAACATGGATTGAGCTCAAGCAATGATAGGGCTCAGACTAGATGTCTAGGAAATGGGGTTGAGCTGGATGTGTCTCTCCCTATAGCTATTTTACAGAATACCTCTCAGGAGTATTTTATAGACTCCTGAGAGGTATTCTGAGGATACAATAGATCAGGCCAGATCTCACTATTTGGGCTTCTTCAACAAAATAGCATAGACTGGGTAGTTTGTAAACAGCAGAAATGTATTGCTCACAGTTCCAGAGTCTGGAATTCTAAGATCTGGGTGTCAGCTTGGCCCAGTTCTGGTGAGAGCCTGCTTCAGGTCTCACACTGTAGAGTTCTTTCTTGTATAATTGCAGGAGAGGGAGGGTTTTATATCCACATCTTTTATAAGGGCACTAATCCCATTCTTGAGACCTCCATACTCACATCCTAATCACATCCCTAAGGGTTTGTCACCTGATACTGGGGATTAGGACTTCAAGATACGAATTTTGTGAGGATTGAAACTTTAAGACCAGAAAGGTCACTGAAGGCTACATACTTGACATCTAGAAAAGAGGATATAGTCATGCTGAGTAAATAAAGGAGAATGAGCAATTTCTCATTTCTCAATTTCTGCCAAAGGAGAAGACAAAGGACTCAGAATCCAAACTCTGATTTTGAACCTGAAGTAAGAGTTTAATTCTCATATGCCAAATTTTGGAAATCAGACTGGAATGGAGCCCACCATCCCATGGAGGGGAATGAAGATACAGGATGAAAATGGCCATTCATCATTCTTTGTGAGGAATCTCCAAAGAACATCAGGATACAAGTGGTAATTGCCACGTCAATAAGGACGCACCAAACAGTAATGTGGGAAATTGTCTGGTTGCTGTTCACTGTGAACCAGGGAGAGCTTGAGTTCAGATACATGGCTCTGTAGATGACACCAGGCTTGTTCTTTTCTATCATGAACTAGTAGAGGACAAATTAGAGACAAGGCATCCTCCCGTGTGTCAGAGATGTCTGACTGTTAGTGACCCCATGGATTGTAACCTGCCTGGCGCCTCTCTTCATGGGAGTCTCCAGGCAAGAATATTGGGGTGGTTTGCCATGCCCTTCTCCAGGGGATCTTCCTGACCCAGGGATTGAACCCACGAATTTTACGCATTGGCAGATGGGTTCATTATGACTAGCATCACCTGGGAAGCCCAAGCAAAAGCTGAAAATTGTGCTGTTCATGCCATTTGAATCCCTAGAGCTATATGCACCTTCAAGGAAAGAGAATCCTAGTGGTTTTATCAATAAACATAGTAGGCATTATTTTTAAAAATAATAATTTTATTTACTTATTCATGGCTGTGCTGGTCTTCCTTGCTGCTAGGGCTTTTCTCTAGTTGCAGTGAGTCGGGGCTATTCTCCAGTTGCAGTGTGGGGGCTTCTCAATGCAGTAGCTTCTTCTGTTACAGAGCACAGGTCTCGCACGCTTTGGCTTCAGTGGTTGTGGCACACAGCTCAGTAGTTGCAGTTCCCCAGCTCTAGAGCACGTGCTCGACAGTTGTGGCTCACGGATTCAGTTGCTCTGCGACACCTGGGATCGTCTCAGGTCAGGGATTTGACTGGTCTCAGGTCAGGGATTTGACTGGTGTCTCCCGCATTTCAGGCAGATACTTTACCACTGAGCCACTAGGGAAGACCCTAGTAGGCGTTACTGATACCAGTAGGAGTAGAGTAAAAGTATTAGCTATTGTCTATTACAATCCTAGCAGATATGTTCAAAAGGAAGCAAAACAGCTCAGTCATCTAAATACCTCTCAGTGGTAGGAGGAAGTCTGAGAAACTGCTCTAGTGGAAACTGCATGTTGCTCAGTTATACTGGGCCTGGTGCCACAGAGCCCAGAGACAGTGAGACGGAGTCTGGTCACTGCAGAGCTGATTTGTCAAAGCTGCTCACACCCTATTGCCTTAAGTTTGGAACACAGAGGCTGAGGCAACAGAAGATTCACTGTAAAAATCAGAAGCAGAACTGAAAGCTAATTCTTCCCATGACAAAAATCAATATTTATCCAGTTCTGATTGCTGGGAGAAATATCAATAACTTCGGATATGCAGATGACACCACCCTTATGGCAGAAAGTGAAGAGGAACTCAAAAGCCTCTTGATGAAAGTGAAAGTGGAGAGTGAAAAGGTTGGCTTAAAGCTCAACATTCAGAAAACGAAGATCATGGCATCTGGTCCCATCACTTCATGGGAAATAGATGGAGAAACAGTGGAAACAGTGTCAGACTTTATTTTGGGGGGCTCCAAAATCACTGCAGATGGTGATTGCAGCCATGAAATTAAAAGACGCTTACTCCTTGGAAGGAAAGTTATGACCAACCTAGGTAGCATATTCAAAAGCAGAGACATTACTTTGCCAACAAAGGTTCGCCTAGTCAAGGCGATGGTCTTTCCTGTGGTCATGTATGGATGTGAGAGTTGGACTGTGAAGAAGGCTGAGCGCCGAAGAATTGATGCTTTTGAACTGTGGTGTTGGAGAAGACTCTTGAGAGTCCCTTGGACTGCAAGGAGATCCAACCGGTCCATTCTGAAGGAGATCAGACCTGGGATTTCTTTGGAGGGAATGATGCTAAAGCTGAAACTCCAGTATTTTGGCCACCTCATG
>SJYM01006251.1:3117-17491 GCA_006410775.1 Tragelaphus imberbis
AAGTTTTCTGTGGAGTTTTGAGAGAGGACTCGGGGTTTCTCTCTAGGCCCTGCAGGAAAAGAAAGGCCTCATCTGGCGATGTTGGGGGAATCTCATGGTGTTTTCTGGAGCTGGGGCTCGACGTGTGGCATTTCTCTCGAGCTATGACAGGGAACTCAGGGAGCCTCTTTTGTGTCCCCAGGGATGTTAAGTCCCGATTCGAGTAGCAAGGAGGGCCTGGGATGGCTCTTGAATCACGGCAGGGGAATCGGGCATCAAGACGTGTTAAAGGGGGTATCTCGAGGTGTTTCTCGAGTTGCTGTAAGATTTCCTAGGTTCCCTGAGCTTGTAACGGTGAGCTCTGGAACCTTCCCTTGGTGCCTATGTGAAGGGGAATACTGTGCAGTTGAGAGGGTTGTCTTGGGATTCCTCTGGGTTCAGTGCCATGGAAGAAGGCCTCATATGGAGGTGAGGCGTGAATCTAGGCTTCCGCTCCTGTTCTGACTTCGATCTCGGGGTCTTTGCGTTTTTGGAACAGAGAATTAGGCCTCGTCTTGTGTGGAGGCAAGGAAATCCACTTGCCTCTCGAGGTGTTGATGGTTTGTTAGGCCCCTTGTCGAATTGTCCTTGGAACCAGCGACTCTTTCCGATAGATGCAACCAGGGTATCAGTGACCCCTTGTGTGATGACTTCATCCTTGAGGTTCCATTGGAAAAGGTGCCCAGACATCGGGACTTTTCTTGAGTGGACGGGGAAATTGGTGTCTTTCGGAATGTGGCACGACCCACCAGGCTTCCTCTCGAGTTTCCAAGTGAGACCGGAGTCCTCCTCAGGTGGGACTGGAGGGTCGGGATCCCTTTCCAGACAAAGCAGGGGGATCGACCCTCATGTCGAGATAACGAGGGAAGAAGGGGCTCAGAGGAAGTTGTGCCAGGAACGTCGGTGTTCCTCTCCAATGAGACCGGTATGTTTGGCCATATTTGAAGTTACCTCATATCTGTCAAGTTCCGTTTCAATGATCCAGTGGGTTCGTGGGATTTCTCTCAAGACGCTGCACCGGGAAAAGGCCACATTTGGCCATAACTGGGCAACCACGTCTTTGTTGTAGACTTATGGCCTGATCCTAGAGTTACTATGGGGAATTCAGGGAGCCTCTCGTGTGGCCCTAGGGAAGACCAATCTACATTCAAAATGGCGTGGGATAGCTGTGTATTGGTCTTGATTCGCTGCAGGGCATAGAGTCCTCTTCTAGTCTTCTAGGCATGTGTCCATAAACTCCGTGTGCCCCTTCAGGTGCCCTAGGGATCTCGGAGTTTCATTCAAGCTTCAGCCGGGGAGCCAGGCCTCGTCTCGATTTGAAACAAAGAACTCCCCTCTCCTCTCTAGTGGCCAAGGCTAGCTTTTGAAGCCCATTGTGTTAAAAAAAAGGAAATCAAGCCTTCTGGGGAGTACTGAGAGAGGACTTGGGGTTGCTCTCTAGACCCTGCAGATAAAGAAGGGCCTCATGTGGCGATGTCGGGGGAATCTCATGCTTTTTTCTCAATCTGCGGCTCAACGTGTGGCGTTTCTCTCGATCTATGACAGGGAACTCAGGGAGCCTCTCTTGTGTCCCTAGGAAAGTCCAGTCCCCATTCGAGTAGCGAGAAGGGCCAGGGATGGCTCTCGTGTTACGACAGGGGAATCGAGCTTCAAGACGTGTTGAAGGGGGTATCTCGAGGTGTTTCTCTAGTTATTTTACGAATCCCTCATTTCCATGGGCTTGTAAAGGTGACCTCTGACAGCTTCCCTTGATGCCTAAGAGAAGGGGTAATACTGTGCAGTTGAGAGGGTTGTCTTGGGATTCCCCTGTGTTCTGTGCCATGGAAGAGGGCCTCATGTGGAGGTGAGGCGGGAATCTCAGGCTTCCTCTCCTGTTCTGACATCGAGCTCGGAGACTTTGGGTTTTTGAACAGGGCATTTGGCCTCGCCTTGTGTGGAGGCATGGAACTCCGCTTGCCTCTCGAGGTGTTCATGGGGTGTCAGGCCACTTGTCGAGTTGTCCTTGAAAGCAGCAGCTCTTTTGGGATGATGCACACAGGGAGTCAGTGCCTGTTCGTGTGGTGACTTCATCCTCAGCGTTTGATTGGAAAAGTTGCACAGGCATCGGTACTTCTCTTGAGTGGAGGGGGAAATCGGTGTCTTTCAGAATGTGGCATGAACCACGAGGCTTCCTCTCGAGTTTCCAAGTGAGACCAGCCTCCTCCTGTGGTGGGACTAGAAGGTCGTGTTCCCTTTCCAGACAAGGCAGGTGGATCGACCCTCATGTCGAGATCAGGATGCCAGAAGTTGCTCAGAGGAAGTTGTGCTGGGAACCTCGGTGTTCCTCTCCAATGTGACCGGTATGTTGGGCCACATGTGAAGTTTCCTCAAGGCTGTCTAGTTCCATTTCAATGATCCAGTGGGTTCGTGGGATTTTTCTCAAGATGCTGCAGGTGGAAGGGCCTCCTCTAGTGATGACTGGGCAACCACGTGGTTATTCTCGACTTACGGCTGGATTCTCGAGTTATGATTGGGAACTCAGGGAGCCTCTCACGTGGCCCGTGGGAAGACCAATCTCCATTCAAAATGGAGTGGGAGAGCTGGGGATTGCTCTCGAGTTGCTGCAGGGCAAGCAGACCTTTTCTAGTCTTCTAGGCGTGTGTCCAGAAACTCCGTGTTCCACTTCAGAGTTGCTAGGAATCTCGGGGTTGCATTCAAGATTCAGCCGGGGAGTCAGGCCTCGTCTGGAGTTGAAAGAAAGAACTCCCCTCTCCTCTGGAGTGCCAATGCTAGCTTTTGAAGCCCATTGTGTTAAAAAAAAAAAAAAAAAGGAATCAAGCCTTCTGTGGAGTATTGAGAGAGGATTCCGGGTTGCTCTCCAGGCACTGCAGGAAGAGAAGGGCATCATCTGGCAGTGTCGGGGGAATCTCATGGTGTTTTCTCGAGCTCCGGCTCGACGTGTGGCGTTTCTCTCGAGGTACGACGGGGAATTCAGGGAGCCTCTCTTGTGTCCACAGGGAACTCCAGTCCCCATTCGAGTAGTGAGGAGGGCCCTAGATGGCTCTCGTGTCACGGCTGTGGAATCGGGCTCCAAGACGTGTTGAAGGGTGTATCTCGAGGTGTTTCTCGAGTTGCTGTAAGAATCCCTAGGTTTCCTGGGCTTGTGATGGTGACCTCTGGCAGCTTCCCTTGGTGCCTATGAGAGGAGGAATACTTTGCAGTCGAGAGGGTTTTCTGGGGATTCCCCTGGGTTCAGTGCCATGGGAGAGGGCCTCCTCTGGAGGTAAGGGCGGAATCTCAGGCTTCCTCTCCTCTTCTGACATCGATCTCGGGGTCTTTGGGCATTTTGAAAAGGGAGTTAGCCCTCACCTTGTGTGGGGGCATGGAACTCCGCTTGCTCTCGAGGTGATCATGGGGTATCAGGCCACTTGTCGAGTTGTTCTTGGAATCAGAGGCTCTTTCAGTAGGTTGCGACCTGGCTGTCAGTGCCCCTTCGTGTGGTGACTTCATCCTGGGTGTTCCATTGGAAAAGGTGCACAGGCATCGGCACTTATCTTGAGTAGACGGGGAAGTTGGTGTCTTTCCGAATGTGGCACGGCCCACGAAGCACCTCTCGACTTTCCAAGTGAGACTAGCCTCCTCCTGCGGTAGGACTGGAAGGTGCAGATCCCTATCGAGACAAAGCAGGGGGATCGACCCTCATGTCGAGATCAGGAGGGAAGAAGGGGCTCAGAGGATGTTTTGCCAGGAACCTCGGTGTTCCTCTCCATTGAGACCGATATTTTGGGCCGCATGTGAAGTTTCCTCAAGGATGTCTAGTTCCGTTTTGATGATCCAGTGGGTTCGTGGGATTTCTCTCAAGACCCTGCAGTGGGAAAGGGCCTCATCTGACTATCACTGGGAAACCACGTGGTTGTTCTCCACTTACAGCGGGATTCTCGAGTTATGACAGGGAACACAGGGAGCCTCTCGTGTGGACCCAGGGAAGAACAATCTCATTCAAAATGGCGTGGGAGAGAGGGGGTGTGCTCTCGAGTCGCTGCAGGGCAAAGAGACCTCTTCTAGACCTGTGTCTAGAAACTCCGTGTTCCCCTTCAGGGGCGCTAGGGATCTACGGGTTGCATTCAAGCTTCAGCCGGGGCGTCAGGCATCGTCTCAAGTTTAAACAAAGAACTCCTCTCTCCTCTTGAGTGGCCAAGGCTACCTCTTGAAGCCCATAGTGTTAAAAAAAAATGAAATGAAGACTTCTGGGGAGTTTTGAGACAGGACTCGGAGTTGCTCTCTAGGCCCTTCAGGAAAAGAAGGGCTTCATCTGGCAATGTCCGGGGAATCTCATGGTGTTTTCTCGAGCTGCGGTTCGACATGTGGCCTTTCTCTCGAGCTATGACGATGAACTCAGGGAGCCTATCTTTTGTTCCCAGGAAATACAGGTCCTCATTCGAGTTGCGAGGAGGTCCCGGGATGTTCTCGAGTCCCGGCAGGGGAATCGGGCTTCAAGATGTGCTGAAGCGGCTATCTCCAGGTTTTTCTTGAGTTGCTGGAAGAATCCCTAGGTTCCCTGGGCTTGTGACGGTGACGTCTGGCAGCTTCAGACATCCTGGTTCAGTGCCATGGAAGAGGTCCTCATCTGAAGGTTAGGTGTGAATCTAGGCTTCCGCTTCTGTTCTGACTTCGATCTCAGGGTCTTTGGGGTTTTGGAACAGGGAATTAGGCCTCGTCTTGTGTGGAGGCATGAAAATCCACTTGCCTCTCGAGGTGTTCATGGTGTATTAGGCCCCTTGTCGAGTTTTCCTTGGAACCAGCGGCTCTTTCCGATTGATGCAACCAGGGTATCAATGCCCCCTCGTGTGGTGACTTCATCCTCGAAGTTCCATTGGAAAAGGTGCCCAGACATCGGGAATTCTCTTGAGTGGATGGGGAAATTGGTGTCTTTCAGAATGTGGCACGACCCACCAGGCTTCCTCTCGAGTTTCCAAGTGAGACCGGAGTCCTCCTCAGGTGGGACTGAAGGGTCGGGATCCCTTTCCAGACAAAGCAGGGGGATCGACCCTCATGTCGAGATCAGGAGGGAAGAAGGGCCTCAGAGGAAGTTGTGCCGGGAACCTCGGTGTTCCTCTCCAATGATACCGGTATGTTGGGCCACATTTGAAGTTACCTCATATCTGTCAAGGTCCATTTAGATTATCCAGTGGATTCGTGGGATTTCTCTCAAGATGCTCCACCTGGAAAAGGCCTCATTTGGCCATCACTGGGCAACCACGTGGTTGTTCTCAACTTACGGCCTGATTCTCGAGTTACCACGGGAAACACAGGAAGCCTCTCGTGTGGCCCCAGGGAAGACCAATCTCCATTCAAAATGGCGTGGGAGAGCTGGGGATTTTTCTCGAGTCACTGCAGGGCAGAGGGACCTCTTCTAGTCTTCTAAGCACGTGTCCATAAACTCCGTGTTCCCCTTCTGGGGCCCTAGGGATCTCGGGCTTGCATTCAAGCTTCAGCCTGGGAGTCAGGCCTCGTCTCGATTTGAAACAAAGAACTCCCCTCTCCTCTCGAGTGGCCAAGGGTAGCTCTTGAAGCCCAATGTGTTAAAAAAAAAAAGTATCAAACCTTCTGTGTAGTTTTGAGAGAGGACTCGGGTTTGCTTTCTAAGCGCTGCAGATAAAGAAGGGCCTCATCTGGCGATGTAGGGGAATCGCATGGTGATTTCTCGAGGTACGACTCCACATGTGGCTTTTCTCTTGAGCTATGACGGGGAACTCAGGGAGCCTCTCTTGTGTTCCCAGGGAAGTCCAGTCCCCATTCGAGTAGCGAGGAGGGCCCAGGATTGCTCTCAAGTCATGGTAGGGGAATCGGGCTTCAAGAGGTATTGAAAGGGGTATGTTGAGGTTTTTTTCGAGGTTCTGTAAGAATCCCTAGGCTCCCTGGGCTTGTTACGGTGACCTCTGGCAGCTCCCCTTGGTGCCTATGAGAAGGGGGAATTCTGTGCAGTTGAGAGGGTTGACTTGAGATTCCCCTGGGTTCAGTGCCATGGAAGAGATCCTCATCTGGAGGTGAGGCAGGAATCTCAGGCTTCCTCTCCTGTTCTGACATTGATCTCGGAATCTTTGCTCATTTGGAACAGGGAGATAGTTCTCGTCTTGTGTGGCAGCATGGAACTCCACTTACCTCTCGAGGTGTTCATAGGGTGTCAGAACACTTGTCGAGTTGTATTTGGAACCACCGTCTCTTTCAGCAGAATACACCCAGGGTTTCAGTGTCCCTTCGTGTGGTGACTTTATCCTCGGGGTTCCATTTGAAAAGGTGCTCAGGCATCGGGAATTCTCTTCAGTGGACGGGGAAATTGGTATCTTTTGGAATGTGTAACGAACCACGAGGCTTCCTCTCGAGTTTCCAAGTGAGACCGGCCTACTCCTGAGGTGGGACTGGAAAGTCGGGATCCCTTTCCAGACAAAGCACGGGGATCGACCCTCCTGTCGAGATCAGGAGGGAAGAAGGGGCTCAGAGAAAGTTGTGCTGGGAACCTCGGTGTTCCTCTCCAATGAGACTGGTATGTTGGGCCACATTTGAAGTTTCATTAAGGCTGTCTAGTTCCGTTTCAAAGATCCAGTGGGTTTGTGGGATTTCTCTCAAGACGCTTCAGCGGGAAAGAGCCTCATCTGGTGATGACTCAGCAACCACGTGGTTGTTTTTGACTTACAGCGGGATTCTCGAGTTATGACGGGGAACTCAGGGAGCCTCTACTGTGGCCCCAGGGAAGACCGATTTCCATTCAAAATGGCGTGGGAGAGCTGGGGCTTGCTCTTGAGTCACTGCAGTGCAAAGAGATCTCTTCGATTCTACTAGGCGTGTGTCCAGAAACACCGTGTTCCCCTTCAGGGGCGCTAGGTTTCTCGTGTTTGCATTCAAGCTTCAGCCAGGCAGTCAGGCCTCGGCTCTATTTGAAGCAAAGAACTCTTCTCTCCTCTCGAGTTGCCAAGGCTAGATCTTGAAGCCCATTTTGTTAAAAAATAAAAGGGGGGGCAGAGAATCATGCCTTCTGTTGCGTTTTGAGAGAGGACTCGTGTTTGCTCTCTAGGCCCTGCAGGAAAAGAAGGCACTCAGCTCCAGATGACGAGGCAATCTCGTGGTTTGTCTAGAGCTCTGTCGCTACGTGTGGTGTTTCTCTCATGTTACAATGGGGAATTCAGGGAGCCTCTCGTATGGCCCCCAGGAAGTCCAGTCTCCATTCGAGTGGAGTATCCCTCTTCAGATACTATACCAGGTGTCACATGGCCACAGTTTCCCTGGTGAACATCTTTGCAGACCCTGTACGTGGGATCAGATTTCCACATTGTGCAGGGTGAATGTCCTCCAAGACCCTGAACCTGAGGTCACATATCCACAGTTTCCAAAGTGAACCCTCCTCAGGACCCTGCCCCTGGAGTTGCAAGTCCAGTCTCAAGGGTGACCTCACCTCCCAGACACTTGTCTGTGTTCACACATCCACAGGCTCCATGTTGACCGCTTTGAAGTACCTGCACCTGGGGTCAAATGTCAAAAGTCTTGTTGACACCGCTCATACCCCACACTTGCATTCACATGTCTACAGTCTCCAGATTGACTACACCTTACCAGGTTCACAAGTCCATGTTAAACTGGGTGACACCTTCCCAGAGCCTTTATGTGTGGTCACACATCCACAGTTTCCTTGGTGTGGCCCCTCCCCAGACCTGGGATCTTGGGTCCCATGTCCACTGACCCCAGGGTAACCCCACTTCCCAGAACCTGTACCTCAGGTAGCATGTCTAGGTTCTAAAGGGTGAACCACCTCCCAGATCCTGAACCTGGGGTCACAGATAACCGGTATCCAGGATGAGACTACCTCCAGACTATGTACCTGGTGTCACATAACCACAGTGTCCAGTGTGGCATCTCCTCCCAGACCCTGCACCTAAGGTCCCATGTACACAAGATCCAGGGGGATCCCCCTCCCACACCCTGGACCGGGGACACATTTCTACAGTCTGAAGTTTGACTCCACCTCCTAGAAACTACACATGGGTACACACATGAACAGTCTCCAGGATAACGCCAAGTTGATCCTCTACCTGGGGTCAAATTTCTGTAGTATCCATGGTGAATACCTCCCAGACCACATATGTGGCATCACATGTCCACAGTCTCTAGTATGAGCAAACATCCAGACTCTGTACCTCAGGTTTCATGACCACAATATCCTGTGACACCACCTTCCAGTCCCTGCACTTAGGGTAACATGTCCAGATTTTTCAAGGTAACCCCCTCCCAGACCATTCACCTGATGTGACAATCCACAATCCCCAGAGTGATCCCACATCCCATATCGTGCATCTGGGATCACACATCATAGGGTCTGCAGGGAGAGCACCCTCCCCAGACCCTGCATTTTACGTCACACATTCATAGTCCTCAGGGTGACCCCACTACCCAGACCCAGGATTCAGAAACACTTGCACACTACCTCACCTTCAAGACTCTATCCCTGGAATTTCACGTCCATAGTCCCCATGATGAACCACTCTCAGATCATGCACCTGGGATCACACACCCACAGTTTCCAGGGTGACCCCTTTCTCCCCAGCATCAGGGGTTATATGACCACAGTCTCCATGTTCACACCCGACATCAGATCCTTTACAGGCTGTCACATGGCCAAAGTTTCCATGATGAACACCTTCGTAGACCCTATTCATAGGGTCACATGTTCATAGTTTCCAGACTGAATACTCTTCCAGACCCTGCACCAGTGTTCACATGTCCACAGTCTCCATGGTGACCCCACCTCCAAGACACTTCACCTGGCTTTACACATCCACAGGCTTCAGGTTCAGCCTCTACCCCATGCACTTCATTTTGGTCTCCTGTCAACTTTCTCCAGAGAGAAATATCCTCCCAGTACCTGCACCTGGGGTCACGTGTCCACAGTCTCCACAGAGGGCCCTCTCTCCAGACCCTGAACATGGTGTTAGATGACCACAGCCCAGGGTGACACTTACTCCCAGACCTTTCACCTGAGGTCACACATCCACAGGCTAAAGGGTCACCCCTTTGAAATACAAACACCTGGGGTCAAATGTCCACAGTCTCCTTGGTGACACCTTGCCCAGACCCTGTACCTGGGGTCACATTTCCAGTTTCCAGCATAACCGCCTCTGCCAGACCCTACACCTGGGGCCACATGGCCACTTTATCCATGGTGACCCCACCTCACCAGAACTTTTCGGTCTGGTCACATGTACATAGTCTCCATGGTGATCAGCACTCCCAGACTTTGAAACTCTGGTCACATTTCCAGTCTCCAGGGTGACACCCCCCAACCCCGACCCATATCTGTGGATGTAGTCCACAGACTTCAGGGTGACACTACCACATTAGTCCAAGCATCTGGGATAACACGGCTACAGTTTCCATTGTGAGCTCCCCTCCCAGACTATATGCTGGTGTTACATGTCTATAGTTTCCAGGGTGACATCATCCCAGATCCTGTATCTGAGATCACATGTCTTCAGTCCCAAGGGTGACCTCTCCCAGGCACTGTATTTGGGGTCACATATCTAGTCTATACCATGTGCATTCTCTCAGACCCAGTACCTGGTGACACATGTCCATAGCCTCTAGGGTGCTGCCATTTCCCAGATTTTGTACTTGAGGCCATATGTCCACAGTCTCCAGTGTGACACCCCCCTGCCAGACCCTGGACCTGGTGTCCACAGTCTCCAGGATGACAATCTTCCCCAGATTGCATACTTGGAGTCACACATTCACATTTTGCAGGGTGAACCAACCTCACTGACCCTGGTCTGCAGTATCAAGACCACAGTCTTGTGGTGATCTAACCTTACAGACCTTGCCTCTGGGTTCTCATAACCACAGTCTCCAGGGTAAACCCCTCCCAGAACCTGCACCAGAGGTAATATATTCACAGTCTCCAGGGTGACGTCATCTCAAAGACCATATATCTGGGATCATATGTCTAAAATCCTTGGGTGAGACCCTCCCCATAACCTTCACCTTCAGTCACACATCCAGAGTCTCAAGGCTTACGCCACTCTCCAAACCCAACACCTGGGGTCACATTTCACAGTCTCTAGGATGACACATCTCCATAGACCCTGTACCTGGCATCATACAGTCATAGTCTCTGTGTTGACCCCATTCCCCAGACCCTGCCCCTGTGGAAACATGTCCATAACTGGCAGGGTAACCCCACTTCCTAGACCCTATACTTGGAGTGGCACATCCGCAGTTTCTATGGTGACCCCCTCCTAAAGCATGCATCATGGATCACGTGTCCACAGTCTCCAGGTAGAGCATCCTCCCCTAAATCTGCACTTTGAATCACACATCCACAGTCCTCTGGGTGACCTCACTTCCCAGATGAATGAAAGGCATAAAAGCAGAGTGCTTTTTCAGACATCTGTCTATCAGCAACTGTCTAGATTCTAAGATGTGAGAACTCCAGGTTAACAAGAGGCCCTAATTTCCAGGGTCATAGGCAGTATATTTCCCTGCATTTTCTGAGCCTTGTGAACCCATTCCTAGCTTATATTGGGTATGCCCCTGAGGAAACAGGCTTGGGAAATTGTCTAAGAGTGCTGAATCCCATACTGTTGTTACCTTGATTAGTTGACATTCTAATGGAAATAATCCTGCAGCAAGGAGTTGCAAGATGCCTGCTTACACAAGAAATCGAAAAAGTTTTTTGACCAAACCTATTGATGTCATAGGAGAAGGCAATGGCATCCCACTCCAGTACTCTTGCCTGGAAAATCCCACGGATGGAGGAGCCTGGTAGGCTGCAGTCCATGGGGTCACTAAGAGTCGGACATGACTGAATGACTTCACTTTCTCTTTTCACTTTCAAGCATTGGAGAAGGAAATGGCAACCCACTCCAGTGTTCTTGCCTGGAGAATCCCAGGGACAGGGAAGCCTGGTGGGCTGCCGTCTATGGGGTCACACAGAGTCGGGCACGACTGAAGTGACTTAGCATAGCATAGCATAGCATAGCATAGCATAGCATAGCCTTGATGTCATAAGTAGGAAAACATCATTTGAATGGATTATTAGGCAGCTGCCAGCCCACACCCTTTTAGCACCAACAGAGAGAAAATGCTAATTTTGCCAACAAGGTTCAATAACCAGGTTGACACTCAGTATGTGTCTCTGTGGTATCCAAGAATTTTCCAAACAGACCTAGGATCACTGGATCTCTCCTACAGAGATAACGTGATGGAAATTTACTCTGAAGGGTGAGTCTTGAGGTGAGTACTTCTCCAAGGCCACAGCTGGGAGGCCTCACACCAAGGCCACAGAAGTGGAGCCCAGAACCAAAGTCAACTATGAATCTGACTGAATCCCTTTGCGACTGTTGCCAAAAGCCCCTGATCATCATGAGCAAGCTTCCTGACTCCCTACCAGGCAAAGATGCCCACTCCAGTAAACACCCTATGGTGCTCCAACTTAACATCAACTTTCCAGCAGTAATTTTCTTTGTCTTGAAGCCACAAAAGCTGTCGACTTTCCTGAGTCTGTAAGCAGGTTCGCCTGCTGCACTCACAGTGCCCACTTTATCTCTGCTCTTTGTTCTTAAGAAAAACTCACTCCCTTCTGAGACACTCTATGTCTGGAAATTCTTTCCAACTCGTACTCAGATTGTTTGAACAAGTCTCCCATCACCAGGGCTGCTTTTCTGGAGCACACTCACCATTTGTTTTCCACTCCCAACTCAGAGCACAAAGGCCCTCTCAGCCTGGTTATTCCCTCTCACATTCCACTGTTCCTGGGCAGGCTGTCTTATGTGTACTGGAGAGGCCTCTGTAGTGTCATGAGGAAGAAACAAGAGGTACCCATGAAGTCTCCCACACCAGCACAGCAACCAGTACACCGAAACTGACCTCTTCACTGTAGATGGGCCTGGGGGTGTTTCAGGGGAAGTCCCCCAACATGTCCTTGTTCTCATCTAACCCCAGCACTGTCCACGTGAGAGTCACTAAGCTACTCTGCGATGACTGCACAGAGACGATACTTGTTCACTCGCACCTCCCAGGAACATGGGATTCTTATGGGCAGACACCTCCCAGGAAAGTGGGTTCATCTGGACAGTTATGCAACAGGGCTCAGCATCCAGGAACTGTCCACAAACTTCTCCTTGCAGAGCACCCCTAGCCACTCTGTTGGATAGATCTGATTTTGAGCCCCATGGAGTAGGATCTGAGGTAACAAACAGCAGCTTCTTGACAGGTCTGTGACCCTGGGCTTCACTGTGTGCAGCCTCCTTCCAGCAGGTTTTCCTGAGGCTTCCATTGAACCTGAGCACTGAGCATGTCTCCACCCACCACCCCTCCTGTCCCTGAACCCTGGGTCTCTCTCATTAGAAAAAGTTCTTCCTAAAATTCTCTCCCAATTTTGAGGCAGATAAAATGATTAGAAAACAAATAAGAGCTGCACCTCGATAACCATCGTTACCCTCATGACCCACAGGTGTACCTGGAACCTTGACCAGCACAATGAGGCCCATTTTCTAAAAGCACAAGCCCATATGGACAATGATTGGCTGACCTGGCTGTCCTGCCCTATACACCTGTGTGTGGGTTGAGGTGTATATAAACCCACTCAAGTGCTTGCAGCTGTTCTTGATGTGGTCTTTTCTGCTTAGACATTGCAGAGCCGGTTTGGTGAGCAAGAGTGAGGGGCCATGGCATTTCAGGGGATCTGGTCTGTGTGGAGCTCTGCTGGACATTCTTCAGGAGGTGCTAGGCTGTCATTTTCTAAGGATGGGCTTTGTCTCCTGTTCCTGCTGTTGGAAATTGTTTCAGGCAGAGGTGAGGAAGCATGAACATAGGCAATGGGAGCAGGACAGGAGGAGTAGCTCAGGTAGAAAAGTGAAAAGCTTTCAGAAGATCACCCAGGCCAGGACCATCCTACCTGACTTACAGGAGCCAACTCGGTTAGCATGCTGTCACTGGAGGGGTTCCAATCATTTTCTCTATCCTGTGAGGTCTTTGCACATATTCAGCTGTTTACCTGGAAAGTGTGGATGAGATTCAGGAGTGGCTAGCCGGTGGGTCAGCCAGCGTTTACTTAGAGATGACTCTGTGGGTTTCTCCCAGCTATACACTGAAGACCCTTGTTGTGAGGTATGGGGGTAGGGAGTGTGGAAGTGCTGCTGGCTTCACATGCATAAGTCCCCACCGCTGACCATTTTCAAAACTGCTGATCCCTGGAGTAAGCATCCTAATTGGGTTTTCACCTGTGTAACTAGTGACTTCATAATTAGCAATATGAACAGTGATAAGAAAATATCCTCAGTCAGGACTGGGATGTTACACCACATGTACCAGTGTAAGAACCTGAGGAGGTGTGTGCAGCCAGTACCCCTAGGGACAGGCTTCAGACTTGGCACCTCAACAACTCTGACGTTCAGCTACTGCTTTAGCATTTCTGAGGGCCCTGTGCTGACCCTAAGGTTCTGTAATCCACCCTCCATCTACCTTTAGTGGTATCCACACTTCTAGGATTCTAAAGAACAGGGTCTGTGTGGCTGCTCTGTGGCTTCTCTAACAAATGATCACAAGGTAGGTGGGTTAAAAAAAAAACAGAAATTTATCCTCCCCCTATCCTGGAGACCAGACATATGAGATCAACAAGTCACAGGGCTGAGGTCCCTCCAGAGACTTTAGGATATGGTCCTTCTTGCCTTTTCCAGCTTCAGGGGTTCCAGGGGCCCGTGGGCTTGTTTCCCCCTCCCTCACATTTCTCCCTCTGCCTTTAAAAGGCTTCTCCTCTGTGTCCTCTTTCGTCTCTTTAAAAGACTCTGTCAGTTGGATTGAAAGTCACCCTAACCCTAGATTACCTTAACTTGATATCCTTAGCTATATCTACTAAGACCCTTTCCCAAATACAGCAGTGTTCTGCGGGGACACATCTTTGGTGGCCACCATTCACCTCATTCTCTGTGTATCAAATAACCCTCATTTTAGGAGATCACCACAGGCTCATATAGATGGACACACACGTGGAGTCTGGATAGAATGAGGCCCTTGGAGTCACCTGGAATGGATGCAGGCCTGGCTTCATCAGGCGAGGGAAATCACAGGGAGAAAAGCGGCATGCCTTATTAAGGCTTCAAAAAGCCCACGTTGGGGTGGAATGTGAGATGCACCCTGGTGGCAGGGTGCTTTGTCGGTGTCTGATGTAGGGGTTAAGCTTGGGCCAGGGTTGAAGATTTCGAAGGGAGTTCATGTGGGGTTTGGCCATATACCCTAGGAGGAGCTCACAGTCACTGGGGCACAAGGAACTAGGAACCTGGGAGGACTTAGTGCTCCTGAACCTGAAGAAGAAATGCTTAAATTTTACATCACC
>SJYM01006263.1:4491-16077 GCA_006410775.1 Tragelaphus imberbis
ATGTCTCTGCTTTTGAATATGCTATCTAGGTTGGTCATAAGTTTCCTTCCAAGGAGTAAGCGTCTTTTAATTTCATGGCTGCAATCACCATCTGCAGTGATTTTGGAGCCCAGACAAATAAAGTCTGACACTGTTTCCACTGTTTCCCCATCTATTTGGCATGAAGTGATGGGACTGGATGCCATGATCTTCATTTTCTGAATGTTGAGCTTTAAGTCAACTTTTTCACTCTCTACTTTCACTTTCATCAAGAGGCTTTTGAATTCCTCTTCACTTTCTGCCATAAGGGTGGTGTCATCTGCATATCTGACGTTATTGATATTTCTCCCGACAATCTTGATTCCAGCTTGTGCTTCTTCCAGTCCAGTGTTTCTCATGATGTACTCTGCATATAAGTTAAATAAACATGGTGACAATATACAGCCTTGACGTACTCCTTTTCCTATTTGGAACCAGTCTGTTGGTCCATGTCCAGTTCTAACTGTTGCTTTCTGACCTGCATACAGATTTCTCAAGAGGCAGATCAGGTGGTCTGGTATTCCCATCTCTTTCAGAATTTTCCACAGTTTACTGTGATCCACACAGTCAAAGGCTTTGGCATAGTCAATAAAGCAGAAATAGATGCTTTTCTGGAACTCTCATGCTTTTTCCAACTTTTAAAAATTTAACTTTCAGTTTAACAAGGTGAAGCTGGAAGACAAGCTGACTTCGAAACCGGTTACAGGCTCAGGAAAGGTCTCAGTTAATGAGATTGTATTTGGAAGATGTTTCTGGCAAGTAGTGAACTAAAGAGGTCCTTTGAATGCTGTGTTGGGTGCAGTTAAGCTGTTTGTGTGCTGGGCAGGGGCTGGGAGTGGGGGAGGTGAAGCGTGAGTGTACCCTGCCCTTTTCTGATAATTCGGGGAAGGCAATGGCACCCCACCCCAGTACTTTTGCCTGGAAAATCCCATGGACGGAGGAGCCTGGTAGGCTCCAGTCCATGGGGTCGCTAAGAGTCGGACACGACTGAGCGACTTCACTTTCGCTTTCCACTTCATACGTTAGAGGAGGAAATGGCAACCCACTCCAGTATTCTTGCCTGGAGAATCCCAGGGACAGGGGAGCCTGGTGGGCTTCTGTCTGTGGGGTCGCACAGAGTCGGACACAACTGAAGCGACTTAGCAGCAGCTTAGCAGTTTCTGATAATTTAGTTACATGTTCCACCCTTTACATGCAGCTCATTGGAGCCATAATCCAAAGGATATTGAGATTTACAGTGTTTGGCATTTCCCCCCCTAAATAATAGATTACGAATATATTTCCCGGAAGGAGACAGGAGAGCTCCCTTTCTATTTCCCCTTGACACAGTTACTTAGTGTAGAGTGATTATCTTTTCGAAGTGAAGAAACCTCAAAGATGCTTTTAGAGAGCACCATCCAAAGATGATTTTACCCGAAACACACCCCTCACATGTTATTCCTTCCCTCCTAAGAGCATGTTAACAGTCACGCTGTAAGTCTGATCAAATGTGAGAATTTTGCGAAATGGATGTCTAGAAGGATGGACAGCTTTCCTAGTCTATCAGTGTGAAATCTGTACATTTTCTTTACTTTCCCTGGATGTATGGTACTTGAGCTGCGGCTCATTTTTGACAGGGTTTTCCTTGGACACCAGCCGTTTTCATCTGGATCTTGATATTTTAATGGATCAGAAATAACTCCTCAGGTTTCAAAGGCCTTCTCCCTTCTGCCTCTTCCTGTTGTCTTTTTTCTCTCTTCCTTCTTCCTCCAACCTGCTTTCCACTGATTATTCCTTCTCATGAATAGACATGAAGACAAGTCCGGGTTATTGTGTGTAGCGATGAATGTGTGTCTTTTAAGCATTTAGACTGTTGTCTGCAGCTTCTTGGATCCTGGTGGGTGACTCATTTTCTTCTGTCTACCCCACTTACCTCTAAATTGCAGGCTAGTAAATTTTCTCTTGTGTGAACAGTAATGGAATAGTAATTGCTTTGAAGGCATGCTGCAAAAGCAGAATAGGAGAACCAAAGTCCACAGCCTTATTTATTAACTATTCCAGGTGCTACTCTAATAGTGGGTTTTTTCAGGAGAGAATTTAATAATATTCAGATATGTTTACTCAGACCTTCTGGACTCTGATGAACTATTTGCTTGGTCTGCATAAATTAAGATAACATTATTTATATTTGATTTGTACTGCTGTCGAAGCATGCAGTTTAGGTTTTACATCGTTCTCAAGTTTTCCCCCTGAAACACAAAATTGTCATACAAATCCATGGGTAAGTAGGTAGACTGGTAAGTAGGTAGGTTTACAATAGATTTCCAATTCATGAAAATACACTAAAATACTCCATTGTTCCTACCAGGTAATTTTTGTGTACAACTTGGAAATAAACATGTAAAATACTCCTTATCATGGATACAAGCAAAATGAGCACTTACTATGGCCCAGGGGCCACATTTAGGGTGTTATGTGATTGACTCATTTGATCATCATCACAGCTGCTGGGTAGATTCTAGCATGGCCCCCAGTTGCCCCATTATAATGCTGATATTTAGGTGTGAACACCATTCTTTGATGAATACAAGGATTTTTTAAAATGCAACCTGAATCTAACATGGTCATAACCCTGATCAGTGTAATCAGTATCTCCGTTTTATAGGTGAGCTGCCATAGCAGGAAGTCACTTAAAGGGTCAAGCAGCTGTCTGAGACAAGATCTCCTGACCGGGTCTGGAGCCTGCCCTCTGGGTACCGTGCCGCCCATCTCACCAACCGGCACCGTCCGATGGGCGCGTGTCACCCACTGCTATGAGTAAAGCCTCTGACCGGCAGAAGTCTCTCATACTATTCTGCTGTTGCTAAGTCGCTTCAGTCGTGTCCGACTCTGTGCGACCCCATAGAAGGCAGCCCACCAGGCTCTCCCGTCCCTGGGATTCTCCAGGCAAGAACACTGGAGTGGGTTGCCATGTCCTTCTGCAGTGCATGAAAGTGAAAAGTGAAAGTGAAGTCGCTCAGTCGGGTCCGACTCCTAGCGACCCCATCGACAGCAGCCCACCAGGGACCTCTGTCCATGGGATTTTCCAGGCAAGAGTACTGGGGTGGGGTGCCATTGCCTTCCCCGTCATACTATTCTAGCTGTTGCCATACTTGAGCTCGGGCAGATCTGTCTCCTTTCATTAAATTTATTCTTTATTGAGGCAGAGTTGGTTTACAGTGTTGTGTTCCTTTCAGGGGTACAGCAGAGTGGCTCAGTTATATGTGTAGTTCTGTCTTCTTGGTTGTATCAATTTGTGATTTTCTCTCTTGCCTTTTTCTTCCTGATGTAACTTGGATTTATGAAAACGTCACTATCTCCTCACTAGGGGACCATTTGACTTTTAGACTCTTTTCAAGTCAGCTGAAAACTGCTAAATAAGCATAATAACCTGAGGTCTTTTATGTTTTTGAATTGTCCATTCCTGGGAACAAGTAAGAATTAACTTCTGGGAAACTTCCCTGGTGGTCCAATGAGTAAGACTCCATGCTTCCAATGCAGGGGGCGTGGGTTTGATTCTTGGTCAGGGAACTAAGATCCCACAAGCTGTGGGGCACAACCCAAAATAAAATAAAAACATAAATAAATAAATAAGTAATAATAATAACAAATTTTTAAATAATTAATTTCTGCAAGAAAATGCAGCATTAACTTTTTTCCTCGATTGATGTACATATGTCAGCAATGGTAATCTGCTGAGCATGTCAGAGTGGTCAGAGTGAAGGGAAGAATACATTTCAGGATGGAATGGAAATGGGGATGACACTGGATTGTTTCTGGTGGGCTGGGTGCCTTACCATTGGGGTGGAGGAGAGGGGCTGGGGACCTCAGTGAATCTGAGCTGATGCTGACATGGGTGGCGGGCAGAGGGGTGCTGGGGCAGCTGCCCCAGGAGCACAGGACAAGCTTGTGAAAGCCGTTGGTCTGGTTATGCTGACCACTGCTGGCCACACCGCCCACCTTGCCTGCCTCCTCCCTTTTGGGTGGGAGGTTTGTTGATTGTCCTGTTTGGTTCATTTGGGACTAGAAATTTCTCTGGATTAAACACAAAATTAGTAAATCGTGAGTTTCTGCATGCTAGGAAAATCTTGAGGATGGCTGACCTAAGGGAAGGGTGAACATGCTCCTTACCCCAAGTCCGACGCTATGGTCTTTCCCCCCAAATAACTGAAAACTCAGTAGTTTTTTTTCTCCCTCTGTCCATCTCCTCTGTCAGTGGAGACAGTACCTGGTGGCTCAGTGGTAAAGAATCCACCTGCCATTGCAGGAGATGTGGGTTCAATCCCTGAGTTGGAAAGATCCCCTGGAAAAGGAAATGGCAACCCACTCCAGTATTCTTGCCTGGGGAATCCCATGGACAGAGGAGCCTGGTGGGCTACAGTCCATGGGGTTGCAAAAAAATCGGACCCAACTTGGTGATCAAACAACAAACAGCAACAAGTTACATGCAGCATCTAAAACTGTCCTTACTGCAGTCTGCATGGTAGGTATTTGTCAATTGCATCTTCATCTGTCTAGTGAAAGCTGCACACACTAAACACTGAAATTCACCATTGAGATCTCCCTGATCTAAATTATCCTCAATAGTGTATCACTCCACCAGATTCCTTGTGCCTAGCTCAGCTTAAATATGACCATATTTAGAAGATGTTTGAAAGGAACAAATCAGTATCCTTCTCCCCTGCTTAACAAGTATTAGTTGCACACCTCCTATGTGCCAGACTCTGTGTTAATTACAGCAGGATGGAGCCCCCCTGTAAACACAGAGTATCCGTGCCCTCTTCATCTAAGCCTCTCGACCTAATCTGTATGCTAAGATCAGAGACTGCTGAGAAAAACACAGGTGCCTGGGTGTGTACAGCAGAAGCCCCTGATGCAGTCATGAGTGGTTGTGGAGGAAGCGACATTTGAGCTGACATCTAAAGGATGGAGGGGGTCTGGCGGGGGAGGGGACAAAGGGAGCCACGTTTGAACCAGTCTGTGAATTTGGAAAGTGTTACACAGCAGTGTGAATGGACATGCCTTTACTTATTCATGTGTGCTTTTTAGGTCCCCCTGCAGGCAAATCTTTAATCTCTAATTTTTTTAAGAAGAACTTGGATAAGGTAGATACTAGATCAATAGAAAAATTGTAGATATATAATGCACATCTGGTTGTACCAAGGAATCATTCATGTAGATGGTCGTGATTCGTCTTAGCAGCTAACATCAGTATTGAAGTTCACTGCTCTCCTACAAGGAGAAGGAAATGGCCACCCACTCCAGTGTTCTTGCCTGGAGAATCCCAGGCATGGGGGAGCCTGGTGAGCTGCCGTCTCTGGGGTCGCACAGAGTCAGACACGACTGAAGCGACTTAGCAGCAGCAGCAGCAGCTCTCCTACTAGAATTTAAACTCTGTCAAGGTAGGTAGTTTCTTCTGTTCACTGCTGTGTCTCTAGTGCCCAGCATATTGTAAGTGTTCATTCAATACCTACTGAATGAAGGAGTGGATTGTAGGCAACGTTGGAGCTAAGGGGCTCCGTCCCCAAAGGAAGCTATTTCTGGAAACAGAGATTGTTGGACCACTGCCTTGAAGTTTGTTCGTGTGACTAGGGGTATACTGAGCCCTCTAAGTAGTAACTGGAAGAAAAATTGGCTCCTGCTCTGACTCTGAGAGCTTTCAGTGCAAAGAAGGAAAGATGGGGAGAGAGACCCAGGAAACTTAATCTGTAGCCAGGCATCCCTGTGGATGCTTGAGAGCAAGGAGAGGGTGTGGGGATGACTGTGAGCCCACAGGGTGTCTGACCCACTTCCCACACGTGAGAGGCAGGAGGCTGGTGGGGGACTCAGGTGGGATTCTCCAGGCAAAAACACTGGAGTGGGTTGCCATTTCCTTCTCCAGTGCATGAAAGTGAAAAGTGAAAGTGAAGTCACTCAGTCGTGTCTGACTCTTAGCGACCCCATGGACCGCAGCTTACCAGACTCTTCCATCCATGGGATTTTCCAGGCAAGAGTACTGGAGTGGGGTGCCATTGCCTTATCCGAGAGGGCAGCTTAGTAGGAATGAAATGACTCTATTTAAAAAAAAAGTTTTTTTTACCAGAATACAGCTGCGTTGTGTGAGTTTCTGCTGTATAGCAAAGGGAATCAGTTATACATATACAAATACCGCACCCCCCTTTACTGATTTCCTTCCCATTTAGGTCGCCACAGAGCATGGAGCAGGTCCTCATTCGTTATCCATTTTATAAATAGTAGTGTATATACACCTATCCCAATCTCCCAGTTCATCCCACCCCCCACCCCCTTTATCGTCCGTATGCTTGTTCTCTGTGTCTGTATCTCAATTTCTGCTTTGCATGTGGGCTCTTCTGAACCATTTCCCTAGATTCCACATATATGAAATAATATATGATATGTTTTTCTCTTTCTGGTCTACTTCACTTTGTATGACAGTCCCAAGGTCTGTCCATGTCTCTGCAAATGGCACCATTTTGTCCCGTTTTGTGGCTGAGTAATACACCACTGCGTACCTGGACCATAGCTTCACTATCCATTCCTCTGTCTATGGACATCCTGGTTGTTTCCATGTCTTGGCTGTTGTAAATAGTGCTGTTGTGAACACCGGGGTGTGTGTGTCTTTTGAAATTATGGTTTTCTCTGTTAAAGCACATGATTAGAAGCAATCGCTTGAATTTTAAGGTCACTTGCTGGATGAGATGGAGAAGGCAATGGCACCCCACTCCAGTACTTTTGCCTAGAAAATCCCATGGATGGAGGAGTCTGGTAGGCTGCAGTCCATGGGGTCGCTAGAGTCGGACACGACTGAGTGACTTCACTTTCACTTTTCACTTTCATGCATTGGAGAAGGAAATGGCAACCCACTCCATTGTTCTTGCCTGGAGAATCCCAGGGATGGGAAGCCTGGTGGGCTGTCGTCTATGGGGTCGCACAGAGTCGGACACGACTAAAGCGACACCGCAGCAGCAGCAGCAGCTGGATGAGAAGGTTTGGCATATGGGTCTCTCCTGCACCAGTTGGCTGAGGTGGCAAGGAGGTGCCAGTCTGAGAGACTCTCCTGTGCCCCGCCCCTACGGTCTAGACTGGATCACTGGGGCATCTGCTGCCTGGCACTGACTGGGAGGTCCACCCTGAACCACCTTCTTGTTTTTAAAATACTGCTTACATTTTCATAAATAAAAGCATTTTAAAGCTCATTTCCTGCCATCTTGAGGAAGATGCAGCAGCTGGGGAGAGAAAGCACGTGTGTGTGTGTGTGTGTGTGTGTGTGTGTGTGTGTGTCCATGTGTCCTTCCATCCACAGGACCCTGGGCTGTGCAGATGCACGTAGTTCTTTCCTCTCCTGTTCTTTCTCCACAGACCCTGTCCCATCCCAGCCAGTCTCTGGTCAGAAGTGTGGCCACTCTCAGGGTCCTTGGCATTTTCTGTTCATATAACTCCTAAAAGAATTTGATAAAATTGCATACCTTCTAGGATATTTTCAAGTTGATGACTACATTTTAAAAATCATGTAAAATTGTTGCAGTTATGACCAACCTAGATAGCATATTCAAAAGCAGAGACATTACTTTGCCAACAAAGGTCCATCTAGGCAAGGCTATGGTTTTTCCTGTGGTCATGTATGGATGTGAGAGTTGGATTGTGAAGAAGGCTGAGTGCCGAAGAATTAATGCTTTTGAACTGTGGTGCTGGAGAAGACTCTTGAGAATCCCTTGGACTGCAAGGAGATCCAACCAGTCCATTCTGAAGGAGATTAGCCTTGGGATTTCTTTGGAAGGAATGATGCTAAAGCTGAAACTCCAGTACTTTGGCCACCTCATGCCAAGAGTTGACTCATTGGAAAAGACTCTGATGCTGGGAGGGATTGGGGGCAAGAGGAGAAGGGGACGACAGAGGATGAGATGGCTGGATGGCATCACTGACTCAATGGACGTGAGTCTGAGTGAACTCTGGGAGTTGGTGATGGACAGGGAGGCCTGGCGTGCTATGATTCATGGGGTGGCAAAGAGTCGGACAGGACTGAGAAAGTGATCTGATCTGATGTGATTTCCATATTGAATCACTATGTTGTACACCTGAAACTAGTGTAATATTGCAAATCAACTATACTTAAATTAAAAAACGCTTTTATACTTGAATTAACAGTATGCTTTCCTGATGATTCAGACGGTAAAGAATCTGCCTGTAATGTGGGAGACCCGGGTTCGATCCCTGGGTTGGGAAGATCCCCTGGAGAAGAGACTGGCTACCCACTCCAGTATTCTTGCCTGGAGAATTCCATGGACAGAGGAGCCTGGTGGGCTACAGTCCATGGGGTCACAGAGTCGGACACAACTGAGCAACTAACACTTTCACTTTCAACGGTATATTTAGTAGCAGTAATCAGGTTATCGAAACATAAATGTTGCAAAGTTGGATAATTAAATATAAAAGCTACATTTCTTGGAACTTGATTTCTTACAGACATAGATGAAGCATTTTGTTGCTAATGATGCATACTCTGTGTCATCGAGAGTATTACTTATTGCTGGAAAGAGATGGGGTTTAGCGTAAGTTTGGTTTCCTTTAGGTCACACTTGTTTCCATAAAATAACTATGATGGAAAGCATTTTCTTCCCACAGTGTTCTTCAATTTTTTGAACCCGCGAGCTCTAAGCCAAAGACACTATGTTGATCTCTTAGCAGAAATTATTTTAATAATCTATTGATAACATTAGTTCTTCAATTTTGTTGAAAAGGCTCATTAGAAATGTTCTGTCTTCTAAAAGGATGAGGTTACCTGTTCATTAGAGAGAGGAACCTTCTTCATGAAGACAGCAGTATTTCTGACTATCTGTGTTTGGTCTTGGAGGTTTGATCACAGTGAGACAATATATTTAATATGATCTGGGATGGATATGGGGTTTCCCAGGTGGCACTGGTGGTAAAGAACCCGCCTGCCAACGCAGGAGATGTAAGAGAAGTGGGTTCGATCCCTGGGTCGGGAAGGTCCCCTGGAGGAGGGCACGGCACCCACTCCAGTGTTCTGGCCTGGAGAATCCCATGGACAGAGGAGCCTGGCGGGCTGCAGTCCATAGGGTCGCAAAGAGTCTGGCGCGACTGAAGCTACTGAAGCTGGAGCAGGGTAGCTGGGACAAAGGAAGATGAAAGGCAGGACTGACCACTCCATCTAAGAGGTAAGTTCGGGGGAGCATATGGAGAGTTGCCCAGCAGCTGGGATGTGTCCCCTTAGAGCTGTCTGCACTCACATGGTCCATGAGAATCTTTATGGGTGCCAGGGCCAGGGCCAGGTGCCAGGGCCAGGGCCCAGGCACCCCAAGTCTGAAAACAGTTATTTTGGTGAGAGGAGCATGAAGTTAGGAACTGGAAACTGTGGGCTCCACACCCCGCCGAGCCCAAGCCCTCCTGCCTTAACCTCGCAGGGGTGTTCATCCTTCGCTGTGTGCTAGGCGCCCCTCTCGGTGTTGAGGTGGTTCCTTCTCATCACGCGTGTGAAGTTAGGAACCACAACGCCCTTTTTACAAACGAGGGTCAGCTGTATGGAGGGCCTGGGGGTGATGTGTCCAACTGTGAGGATTCGGTGCAGGAGATGCCTGTGGGTCAGAAGGGCAGCTTCCCTGCCCGGCTGGACACCTGCTCTCCCGGAAGTCTGGCCCCAGGAGCGAGGAGAGGGGGTAGAAGACAGGATCCACCTGCCCCTGGCTGCCCGCGCTGCATGGTCCCAGGGGTCAGCCTCCAGGGTCCAGCCACGTGTGGACACGTGATCATCTAGATAAACTCAGCATTGCAAGACTAAAATGCCAGTGTCTTTTTTAAAGGTCGGGCAACAGTTTGGGGATATTTTTATAACTTTGGAAAGTTCTTCCATTGCATCTGTTCTCACTGGTGAAAGTGCTGTAGACGTCCTTGGGACATCTCTCTGCGGGGAGCTGCAGCCTTGCTTTGCTGGGATACTCAGGCACCGACCCCCACCTACCCGCCCCAATGCTCAGAGCTGGGGCTGGGCCTCATCCCCTGACTCTTGGCTTCATGCCGTGACCCCTGCTGTACATACTGAAAAGGCAGGGTCTGTGATTTTTTTTAAACCTGTCCCGCCTTGCCTCTTCCCCTCTGTTTAGGGGTTTTAAAGAAAGATTTTTAAAACAAAAACATAATGAGAACCTACTGTGTAGCACAGGGAACTCTATTCAGTGCTCAGTAATGCCTATACGGGAATAGAATCTAAACAAGAGTGGGTATATGGACAAAGAACTGTATAACTGATCCCCTTTGTTGTACAGCAGTAACTAGCACAACATGTAAAGCAACTATACTCCAACAAAAATTAATTTTAAAAACACCCACCAAAAATTAAGATCAAGTCAGACTGACAACGTTTGTGGTTTCTGCAGGTGATGATTTCAGGGTTTACAGCAGTCCAGTTTTCCTCTGAAAACCCGTTGTCTTTGGGTTAAATTCCAGTGAAATTTAAAAATAAATGCCTCTTCTCTGCTTCTTGTTAGGTCTTTCTTCCCTCTTTGTGAAGGGCTGTGGGGAAGAAACAAAAATTGAGTATTCTTATTGTAATTTGTATTCTGGTAAAATATATATTCCATGAAATTTACCATTTTAACCATTTTTAAGTGTGCGGTTCAGGGGCATTTAAGTGTATCCACTCTGCTGTGCAACCATCTCCATCTCCAGAACTTTGTCTTCATCCAAGCTGAAACTGTACCCTTTAAACAGTGGCTTCCCGTGTTCCCTCCTCCAGTCCCTCATAACCTATAATCTACTTTCTGTCTCTATGAGTTATACTCTTTCAGGTGCCTAGTATAAGGTAGAATCATACATTATTTGTCCTTTTCTATCTCACTTCCTCGGAGAGGGCAATGGCACCCCACTCTAGTACTCGTGCCTGGAAAATCCCATGGGCAGAGGAGCCTGGTAGGCTGCAGTCCATGGGGTCGCTAAGAGTCGGAGACAACTGAGCAACTTCACTTTCACTTTCCACTTTCATGCATTGGAGAAGGAAATGGCAACCCACTCCAGTGTTCTTGCCTGGAGAATCCCAGGGCCAGGGGAGCCTGGTGGGCTGCTGTTTATGGGTTCGCACAGAGTCGGACACGACTGAAGTGACTTAGCAGTAGCAGCATCTCACTTCCTTCACTTAGTATCTCCAAAGTTGATCTAACTGTATCAAAATTCCATTCTTCTTTAAGATTGAAAACTCTTCCACTATATGTATAGACAGTGTTTTGTTCATGCATTGCACCGCCAATGGATCCTGGGTTGTTTCGTCCTGTGGGCTGCTGTGAACGCTGCTTTGAACGCTGGTACGCATCATTATAGGGGACTGGAAAGCAAAAGTAGGAAGTCAAGAAACACCTGGAGTAACAGGCAAATTTGGCCTTGGAACACGAACTGAAGCAGGGCAAAGACTAACAGAGTTTTGCCAAGAAAATGCACTGGTCATAGCAAATACCCTCTTCCAACAACACAAGAGAAGACTCTATACATGGACATCACCAGATGGTCAACACCGAAATCAGATCGATTATATTCTTTGCAGCC
>SJYM01006263.1:21007-31031 GCA_006410775.1 Tragelaphus imberbis
TACAGTACTTTGGCCACCTCATTCGAAGAGTTGAGTCATTGGAGAAGACTCTGATGCTGGGAGGGATTGGGGGCAGGAGGAGAAGGGGACGACAGAGGATGAGATGGCTGGATGGCATCACTGACTTGATGGGTGTGAGTCTGGGTGACCTCCGGGAGCTGGTGATGGACAGGGAGGCCTGGCGTGCTGCGATTCATGGGGTCGCAAAGAGTAGGACACGACTGAGCGACTGATCTGATCTGAAATGTCTTTAGCTTCTTAAACATGTAAGCAAAGGATTTCTCTGTTGGCGGGTCCCAGTGTCCAGGCTAAGGCTGGCGACTCTGTCCCTGAGCAGCATGGTGATTACTGACACCCATACTGTACTTACCTACGCTCCAGAGTCATAGCCCTGTGAGATGCCACTAAAATGTCACCATATCCATTTACATGGGTGGGAAAAAGCATGGAGAGCCTTACCTATGGTCTGAGGCCACACAGCTAACTCGTGCTGAAACAGAATCGAATGATGAGAGAAGGTTTCACGGATCCACTTTTTCACTCTGCTTTTTGTCTTTCGCCTATTTCTAGTTCAGTTTTTTGTTGTTTTTGTTTCATTTTGCTCTCTTATTTCCTTCCTTCCTTTGGTTTTGATTTTATTTTTCTTCTTTTAAAAAAATGTACTGAAACGAAAACTTAGATCTTTCATTTTTCTATCTTCTTTTCTAATGTCTGCATAAAGTTATACACATCACTCTAAGCACTGCATCCCACAAATTTTGATGCTGTGCTTTCATATTATTCATTTCAAATATTTTCTAGTTTCCACTGATTTATTTTTTCATATAGTTTCTATAATTTTACAAATAATTCAATGCATGTTACTTAATTTCTGGATACTTAGGTTAGTTATAATCTTTGGTTCTGATTTCTAGTTCAATTCTTTGTGGTCTGAAAGCGTAGTCTAGTTTCACTCAACTGAAATTTATCGAGATTTGCTTTGTATTCAAGCGTATAGGTGTTTTCCTTCCTGTTCCACGTGTGCCTTAAAGGAATGTTTACTCTGATGTTGCTGGGCATAGAGTTTTATACACATCAATTTGTCAAGCGCTGTTTAAATTCTCTCTATCCCTACTAATAATGTTCTTGTTAACATTGCTGATTTTCATGGTGAGTTTTTCTTTCTCCTTTTACATTTATTTTTCCTTCATCTATTTTGAAGCTATGTTATTTGGTGCCCACAACCTCAGATTTATTTTTTTCTTGATGAACTGACCCTTTCATCATTATGAAATGTCCCTCATTATTGCTGGTAATCTCTTTGTCTTGAAAGCTGTTTTATCTGATACGAATATAGCCACAATAGCTATCATATGCAGACTGTTTGCATGATATTCCTTTTTCCATCCTTCAATTTCATCCTGTCTCTCTTCTTATGTTTGAAGTGTATCAGTCGTAAATAGCATAATGTTGCTTCTTGTTTCTTTATCCATTTGCTTTTCCGATACTCTTCCCTCAAGTTAAAGACTTAACAGTCAGTAAACAAAGCCCTATTTAAATAACCCCTGCTGTGAATCTTGTGTGAGTAAACAGCCTCTGTATTTTGTTGTTTTAGACTTTCTGAATTAGGTTACCTTTCAAGACTCACCTATATTTTTACTTTCCACCAAAGTAAAGATTGGTCATGATAACTTTGTAAAATAACCTTTTACTGAGGCTACAAAAAGTCTACTTACTATTCTAGGGAATGTCTTATTATAATCTTCCTTTTTAATATTTTCTGGGGGACTTCTCTGGTGGTCCAGTGGCCAAGACTCCATGTTCCCAGTTCAGGGGGCTCGGGTTCAATCCCTAGTCCGGGAACTAGCTCCTACATGCTGCAACTGAGTTCACATGCTTCAGCTAGAAATCCCACATAGCCAAATAAATAAAGTAAATATTTTCTGGGAGTCCTTAATTGCTTCTGTAAGATTAGAGACTTCCCTCCCTGTTTCTCTTGTATTTATTTGTCACATATTCTGAATATGCTTTCTACCAAGAGAATCAGCAATTTTTTTTCTTTTCTTTAGATTCCAGGTACAGAGGTGGAGCTGATCTTACTTCTCAGGTCTAAGCTGCTGTCAGCATCATCCTACGTGTCTCCCTGCTCTGCTGTGTATTTCCTTTTATCCTTCTATTCAGGCATCTATTCTAGGATACGTGCTGTGGATTGTTTCATCTGTATGTGTCTTTATATATAGTGCTTTGTGTGCAGTATTTTAAATGTATATAAATGGCATTTTGGAATATAGTTTTTCTATTTTTCTGTAACACAGGAAAAGATGTATTTTTAATTGCTATTCAGTTCAGTTCAGTATGCATCTCTAATCCACTACTTCTAACTGTGAAGTTTTTTAAAAATTGAAATTCTCATAAATACTCTATTTATTTGGGAAATTACAATTTGTCATGAGGTACTTTGGTATATTGATCATCGTAGCACTCTAGTGCCTTATTAATTGGTGAAAAAAATTATAATCCCAAACCTGCTGCTAAGAGACCATTTTGTCAAAGACTTTACCAAAAGCATGGTAAAGTTCCCACTTTCTGGTGAATTATGTCCGAGTGAATATGAATCTTGCACAGTGATGAACAGTACCTCCAGTTCCGGGACTAACTCCCCCGGGAGGATGTCCCCAACACTGTGGCCCTCCCCCACTCAAAGTCACACATGGTGGAATTCCTCAGTTGTTTGTAAGGACCAGAGAAGGAACTGACTTACACAGCCAACGTGTAAGTCCATATCAGGGAGTCCAGATGGAGGGCAGGGTTCAGGCTGACTTAGAGATTCAGTGGTGTCATCAAGGGCCCATGGTCCCATCTCTCTGCATGCTCAGAACGTCAGCTTTGTGTTCCAGCTATTTTCCTACCAGTTATGAAATGGCTGCTGCAGTTCCAGCCATCACATCCAGACATGGCTATGTGCTGAATTCCTTAGGAGTGGGAAAACCTTGCCCACAAGCAGCCCAGCGCCCAGTGCCCTTCCAGTGATGACTGGAACTGCCAACATTCAGAGTAATCACTGATAATTTAGGATTTATTCTTGCTCTTGGAAGAGGGTGGCCCTGTCCTCAGTCATGTTTGGCAAGGGGGTGGAGAAGACCAGTCACTGCTGACTGTAAGTGGCTGTAAGCTCAGCCAGTAAGGAAGAGGAGAGAGTCGGCACTGGGCAGACAACCAGCAGTGTCTGCCACAGCCTCTGCTGTCTTTCTCATCATTTCTGACCCTTGGTAAAGGTTGTGATTTTCTTCATTTGGTTCCTGCTCTTTGCTCAGTGAGTTTACACCTAGCATTAGTTACTTGATCTTGCTACAGCAATGTTATTTTCCATGGTATTTGCTGGTATATAGGAAAGCTATTAGTTATTAGTCACCTCTGTTCAATTTTCTGGTATCTGTGTATCTCTGTAAGTTTCCATGTTCCCTTTCTGGAATAATATTAGATGTTAATTAAATTCTGGGAAAGTAACCCAGAGGATGTTGAATGGAACAGGGGACAGGATTGAAGAGTAAGAAGACAGACAGTATTTTATTATATTCCATTTCTGTGAAAAGAGAGTTTACATCTCATTGTCTAGGGGGAAAGGAGGATTGTGTGTCTTTCTTAGAACTCACTTTAAGACACTGCTGTGTCTGACAGGGGAGCTCTTTAATGTCCCAGAATATTAAACCTGATGCTGAAACTACTGCTGCTGCTGCTAAGTCGCTTCATTCGTGTCCAACTCTGTGCTACCCTATGGACAGCAGCCCTCCAGGCTCCTCTGTCCATAGGATTCTCCAGGCAAGAATACTGGAGTAAGTTGCCATTAACAACATCTTTTAAAAATATCTGAGTGTTTGGGGGGACCCTCTTTTCCCCACTATTCTCTCTGAGAAAAATGGGAGATGAGTAGTTGGTTTTTATATAGAAAAAGAAACAATGAAAGAATTTTAATTTTCTCACATACTCATAGTACTGGGGAAACCAGAATAGAGGTCTTTAGGGTCAGTGCTCGTTCAGGAAAACAGGTTGAGCACAGCCAAGGGCACAGCCGTAGGGAACTCTGCGTCTCCCATGCAGTGACTGATGGAAGGGATTTAAAAATCCAGTATATGGCCCCCAGAATCCCCACCCTACACACACACGCATGCACACGCATGCATGCACGCACACACACAGCACCATAAGATGTATTCTGAGACTGTATTCATTTCTTTAATGCTTTCAGTTTGCAGTATTAGTTTATAACTTTTTCCTGAGTGCGGGTTAGCTTCTTTGTATCAAAGTCTGTCTGTTACAGGCAAAGGCTTGTGGACTACTGAGCATAGCCTTCAGGTGTGGGTTGGAGCTCCAGGTGCCCGAACAAAGCGAGCTGTGCAGTTGGACAGACACTTCCTTTATAGACTGGGCATACAGTGCAGAAGTGAGTGAGGTGCTGTCTGCCATTGAAGACCTCAGGACTCTTGAAATGTGAGCAGAAAGAGCAGATTTCAAAGGGGGAAACCACTTAGTACCTTGAAATACGTTAGCATGCTGATTTGCGAAAGTTTTCTGTGAACCTGACAATATATTTGATTTTTTCATTTTTCAGTTACTATTGCCTTAAAAGAACTTTTATTACAATTTTTAAAGTGCATTTACAAAACTAAACGTACTCCATTTACAGTTATTACAAAATAGCTGTATTCTCCATGCTGTACATATGTTCTTGTAGCCAGTCTTAGACCCTCCCACCCCCTCACCTCTATCCTGGCCCCCACGTCCCCCGCGCCACTGGGAACCACTAGATGGTTCTCTGTATCTGTGGGTCTGCTTCTTTTTCTGTTAGTTTTTTGTATTTCTTATATTCTACATTTAAGTAATGTCATACAGTATTTGTCTTCCTCAGTCTGACTTATGTCACTTAACACAGTATCCTCCAAGTCAATCCATGTTGCTGCAGATGGCAAGTTTTCACTCTTTTTTCTGGTTGAGTAGTACGCCATTGTGTTTATGTACCACATCTTTATCTGTTGATGGGCACTTAGGTTGCTTCCACATCTTATACATTTGATTTTATATACACTTTTCCTTTTGGATATCCAAATAAGGATTAGCAGGGTTGTTGGCAATGAATTAATTATATTTATGTTTTCAGTAAGCATCCAATTTTACTGAAGTATATAGGTCTATACAAGGAGTACTGGACTGCTGCTAAGTCACTTCAGTCGTGTCCGACTCTGTGCGACCCCACAGATGGCAGCCTACCAGGCTCCCTGGTCCCTGGGATTCTCCAGGCAAGAACACTGGAGTGGGTTGCCATTTCCTTCTCCAATGCATGAAAGTGAAAAGGGAAAGTGAAGTTGCTCAGTCATGTCTGACTAGATGAGGTTTATTTTGAGTTTTTAGAAGGAACATCTCTTAACCTTGCTGGCAGGAGAGGGGACGGCCCAGGTTGTGGGGGCACGCACCTCCAGAGGAGGGCCCTGTTCTCCTGCCCGGCGTTGTCACAGTAGCATTCTACCCTGAGGCTGGGTTTCTTCTCTGCACCAGTGCCTCCTTTCCTGGAAGCCCGGAACACATGTGTGCTAAGTAGCTTCAGCTGACTCTGACTCTTTGTGACCTTGTGGACTGCAGCCCACCAGGCTCTTCTGTCCATGGGATTCTCGAGGCAAAAATACTAGAGTGGGTTGCCATTTCCTTCCCCAGGGGATCTTCTGCACCCAGGGATCGAAGCCTTACATAAGAGATGTAAGGGTACTATCTTACATCAACCTGCATTGGCAGGCAGGTTCTTACCACGAGCGCCACCTGTGAAGGCTTCTAGAAGCCCCGAGGAAAATGGAAATTTAGTCCCAGATTTGGCTATGATAAGTCCACAAAGACAAAAAAAAACTCCCCTGTGACGGGTTGGTCTCACTGACACTCATCTGTTTCCTCTTAAGTACATTCAGGCTAAACCTTTTTGGCAAGGGTACCACAGATCCGACATTCCCTCCTCTCCTGTATCCAGTTACGTGGCACCAGTGGTCAGGTCATCTTATGGATGCTGAGGCCAAAGTGGACCACTTGGTCAAGGGGGTGACCACCAAGTCTCTCCGTGGTAGAGGCACATTTTTCTTTTATAATTTGTAAGTACCCCATAGATGGACACTCTTAAGCAGTGCAAGTATCTTCTTCCCGTAAAACTTTTACCCAAGAGTTTGAGCATCCAGTGATGATTCTTTCTTGAATTATTATTGCCACATTTCGGGGGCACCCAGTGGAGATTTGGCAATAAGGGGTTCATGGTCTGAGCCACAGTCAGCTCCTGGTCTTGTTTTTGCTGATTATATAGAGCTTCTCCATCTTTGGCTGCAAAGAATATAATCGATCTTATTTCAGTGTTGACCATCTGGTGATGTCCATGTGTTGTTGGAAGAGGGTGTTGGTTATGACCAGTGCATTTTCTTGGCAAAACTCTGTTAGTCTTTGCCCTGCTTCATTCCGTATTCCAAGGCCAAATTTGCTGTTACTCCAGGTGTTTCTTGACTTCCTACTTTGGCATTCCAGTCCCCTATAATGAAAAGGACATCTTTTTTGGGTGTTAGTTCTAAAAGGTCTTATAGGTCTTCATAGAACCGTTCAACATCAGCTTCTTCAGCGTTACTGGTTGGGGCATAGACTTAGATTACTGTGACATTGAATGGTTTGACTTGGAAACGAACAGAGATCATTCTGTTGTTTTTGAGATTGCANATTTCTTGACTTCCTACTTTTGCGTTCAAGTTCCCCTATAATGAAAAGGACATGTTTTTTGGGTGTTAGTTCTAAAAGGTCTTTTAGGTCTTCATAGAACCGTTCAACTTCAGCTTCTCTCTTAAAATGCAAATAAAATAAAATAAAGCAAAATAAAATGTGTTAGACAAATTCTATAAAGGACATGTTGTTGTTAAGAGTTGATGATCAATAGCAGCACTGTTTACAATATCCAGGACTTGGAAGCAACCTAGATGTCCATCTGAAATGAATAGATAAGAAAGCTGTGGTACATATACACAATGGAGTATTACTCAGCCATTAAAAAGAATACATTTGAATCAGTCCTAATGAGGTGGATGAAACTGAAGCCTATTATTCAAAGTGAAGTAAGCCAGAAAAAAAAAAAACACCAATACAGTATACTAATGCATATATATGGAATTTAGAAAGATGGTAACAATAACCCTGTACACAAGACAGCAAAAAAGACACTGATGTATAGAACAGTCTTTCGGACTCTGTGGGAGAGGGAGAGGGTGGGGTGATTTGGGAGAATGGCATTGAAGCATGTATAATATCATATATGAAACAAGTCACCAGTCCAGGTTCCATGCACGATATTGGATGCTTGGGGCTGGTGCACTGGGACGACCCAGAGGGATGGTATGGGGAGGGAGGAGGGAGGAGGGTTCAGGATGGGGAACACATGTATACTTGTGGCAGATTCATTTTGATGTATGGCAAAAGCAATACAATATTATAAAGTTAAGCAAAATAAAATTTTAAAAAAAGAGTTGATGATCATCATTATTGATATCTTCCTATACATGCTCCAACTAGCTAGAGAGAATGCTATAAAATTGATATTAAAATTTAAATCAACACATTTATTCTGAAAATATAAATTTTCCTAAGATTAATCTATAGATAATGCAACTGCATTAAAAAGTCCAACAAGATTTATTACGGATTTGACAAACTGTCTTTAAAGTTTATGTGCAAGAGTGTGCAGCCAAAAATAGCCAAAGAGAAGAAAATAAGACAGAGAATGAACTCCATCATGATTTGTAAAGATGTTAGCAAAATAGAGACCATGCTGATTGGCCCAGAGGAATGCCAACATAAAATAATTCCTCCATAAAGAAAAAATACAATTAGAACCTATGCCATATTCTATGCAATAGTTAATTCCAAGTGAATTAAAAATTAAATTAATAAAAGTACATTTAGAAGAAATATGAGAGGTCATATTTAACACCCAGGGGAGAGAGGGAAGGATTTCTTAAAAAAAAAAACCCACAAGGTTATAAATCACAAAGGAAATCATAGTAAATGCACCTATATTATGAATGAGAATGGCTGGGACTTCTGGCTATGGGAAACAGGATGGTAAACCTTCTACCCCACAAAACCAAGTTTAAAAGGAAACAAAACTATCAAAAGCAAGTATTTCAGGCTTCCGGAGATTGACCAGAAGCATATAGCGAATTAAGCATTTACTCATAAAGAGCTGCAATGGCACCCCACTCCAGTGTTCTTGCCTGGAGAATCCCATGGAGGGAGGAGCCTGGTGGGCTGCAGTCCATGGGGTCACTAAGAGTCCGACACGACTGAGCGACTTCACTTTCACTTTTCACTTTCATGCATTGGAGAAGGAAATGGCAACCCACTCCAGTGTTCTTGCCTGGAGAATCCCAGGGACTAGGGAGCCTGGTGGGCTGCCGTCTATGGGGTCGCATGGAGTTGGACACGACTGAAGTGACTTAGCAGCAGCAGCAGCATAAAGAGCTGCTGAAAGCTTGGGTACAAACTGTGGGTGAAAGTGAAAGTCCCCTAGTCATGTTTGACTCTTTGCAATCCCATAGACTATACAGTGCGTGGTAGCCTATCCTTTCTCCAGTGGATCTTCCTGAGTCAGGGATCGAATCAGGGTCCCCTGCACTGCAGGTGGATATTTTATCAGCTGAGCCACAAGTTCAGTTCAGTTCAGTTCAGTACCTCAGTCCTGTCCAAGCTTTGAGACCTCATTGATGGACTGCAGTATGTCAGGCCACCCTGTCCATAACTAACTCCCAGAGCTCACTCAAATTCACGTCTGTAGAGTTGGTGATGCCATCTAACCATCTCATCGTCTGTCCACCCCTTATCCTCCTGCCTTCAATCTTTCCCAGAATCAGGGTCTTTTCAAATGAGTCAGTTCTTCGCATCAGGTGGCCAAAGTATTGGAGTTTCAGCTTCAGCATCAGTCCTTCCAATGAATATTCAGGACTGATCTCCTTTAGGATGGGCTGGTTGGATCTCCTTGCAGTCCAAGGGACTCTCAAGAGTTTTCTTCAACACCATAGCTCAAAAGCATCAGTTCTTCAGCCCTCAGCTTTCTTTCTTTCTTAAAGCTGAGCCACAAGAAAGCCCTGCCCCTCCTCCCTCGCCCACCAAAACTATAAGAGCCTGAGGCTATTTGTCTGAATCTTCAGCTAATCCTCTAACCACCAACTCAGTTGTGGTAGTTTTTCCAGGGCGGGACTAGCTGTGAAACCAAAAACTTTGCTGCCATGAGTGGTTAACTTGATTTGGAGTAAAGGGTAAAAACTCATGGCTTATGGTGTCAGTAAAGGTATATATATAAAAAAAAAAACTAAGTAGGAAAAAAAAATGGGGAAAATCCATGGCTCTGCTAGCTTGTTACTCCTGGTTGGCACTGAATGGCAGATCAGCTAGAAATGTAAGGATAATCCTTTGAAAATTAGAGAGCCATAGAAGGGTTAAATACTTTTTACATATCCTTGGAAGACAGGAAATCTATGTATGCAGGTCATGGAAGATATAAGAAGGTCCTGGGAAATGTAAAAGCCAGGAGAGATCTGAGAACTGCCTGAACTTTGAACATGCCCCCCTTTCCACACTGCCCTAGTTGCAGAGTGGAAGCCTTACATTTTGAGCATAGACTTACACTTGAGCACACACTCATCTCCATTGTTGGCTGATTCCTAAGCTACTCAACACTGGGGCAGCCAGTAGGAAATCATCAGATCAGATCAGATCAGTTGCTCAGTCGTGTCTGACTCTACAACCCCATGAATTGCAGCACTCCAGGCCTCCCTGTCCATCATCAACTCCCGGAGTTCACTGAGACTCACGTCCACTGAGTCAGTGATGCCATCCAGCCATCTCATCCTCTGGCGTCCCTTTCTCCTCTTGCCCCCAATCCCTCCCAGCATCAGAGTCTTTTCCAATGAGTCAACTCTTCACATGAGGTGGCCAAAGTACTGGAGTTTCAGCTTTAGCATCATTCCTTCCAAAGAAATCC
>SJYM01006263.1:38377-53327 GCA_006410775.1 Tragelaphus imberbis
AGTCAAGGCTATGGTTTTTCCTGTGGTCATGTATGGATGTGAGAGCTGGACTGTGAAGAAGGCTGAAGAATTGATGCTTTTGAACTGTGGTGTTGGAGAAGACTCTTGAGAGTCCCTTGGACTGAAAGGAGATCCAACCAGTCCATTCTGAAGATCAGCCCTGGGATTTCTTTGGAAGGAATGATGCTAAAGCTGAATCTCCAGTACTTTGGCCACCTCATATGAAGAGTTGAGTCATTGGAGAAGACTCTGATGCTGGGAGGGATTGAGGGCAAAAGGAGAAGGGGACAACAGAGGATGAGATGGCTGGATGGCATCACTGACTCGATGGATGTGAGTCTGAGTGAACTCCGGGAGTTGGTGATGGACAGGGAGGCCTGGCGTGCTGTGATTCATGGGGTAGCAAAGAGTTGGACATGACTGAGCGACTGATCTCATCTGAGTGGAGATTTTCTCTTTGTATCCTTCTGCACTTGTTCATTGGTATCCTTCTTAAAGGACAGTTTGTCTCTAACCAGCCCCCCAACCTACAACCATTCCACCCCCCGCCCACTGGGTTTTAATCTGTCAGTGTTATTCATTCTGATGCTCGAATTGTTTACAGCTTGGCCAGCAACCTATCTTTATCATCTGTCACTGAGCAGTTCCTTTGCCTCTTTGATGCAATACATCCTAAAGTCACATTTTGTCCCCATGCAGGACCCGGAATCAGCCACTTCTTGAAGGAGCCCTGGTCCCCTTTAGTGTAGAATGGTATTTACAAACCAAGATCTTGGTGGTAGGTGCGTTTATTGCTGCTGGGGTGTTAATAGTTCTAGGACTTTTAATCATGAGTTCGTATTAAAACCTCCAAATGGATTTTGTTTTTAAAACCCCAGCTTCATTGAGGTGTAATTTACCGACAGTAAAATGCACTCATTTTAAGAGTAGAGTTTGGCGCATTCTGACCCCCCTCCACAGGCTGGTGCACACCACCGGACATACCTGTTTGCAGGCAGCTGTGTGTGGTGGTCTAATCTGCTTTCCGTCTCTACAGATGAGTCCGCCAATTCTAAAGCTTCATAGATGAGGAAGGCTACAGTATGCAGCCTTCGTCTGCTTTCTTTCCCTCACCATTGTATTTTCGTGATTCATTCATGTAGTTATGAATATCAGTGGCTCATTGCCTTTCGTTGCTGAGTAGTAATCCATTGTATGGATACATCATGATCTATTTTTCTGTTTAAAAGCTGTACTGGGGCAGTTTCCAGCTTATGGCTGTTATGAGTAAAACTGCTGTGGATATTAATGTACAAGTTTTGTGTGGACAGGTGCTTTCATTTCCCTTGGGTAAATACATAGAAATAGAATGAGTGGATCAAGATATTTGTTAACTTGCTAAGAAACTGCCCAGGGGTTTCCCAAACCGTTTTTACACTCCTGTAGGGAATGTTTACTCCTTGGAAGGAAAGTTATGACCAACCTAGATAGCATATTGAAAAGCAGAGACATTACTTTGCCAACAAAGGTCCATCTAGTCAAGGCTATGGTTTTTCCTGTGGTCATGTATGGATGTGAGAGCTGGACTGTGAAGAAGGCTGAGCACCGAAGAATTGATGCTTTTGAACTGTGGTGTTGGAGAAGACTCTTGAGAGTCCCTTGGACTGTAAGGAGATCTAACCAGTCCATTCTGAAGGAGATCAGCCCTGGGATTTCTTTGGAAGAAATGATGCTGAAGCTGAAACTCCAGTACTTTGGCCACGTTATGCGAAGAGTTGACTCATTGGAAAAGACCCTGATGCTGGGAGGGATTGAGGGCAGGAGGAGAAGGGGACAACAGAGGATGAGATAGCTGGATGGCATCACTGACTCAATGGACATGAGTCTGAGTGAACTCCAGGAGTTGGTGATGGACAGGGAGGCCTGGCGTGCTGCGATTCATGGGGTCACAAAGAGTCAGACACGACTGAGCGATTGAACTGAACTGAACTGAGGGAATGTTTCCCCACATTTGCATTGATACTTGGTGTTGGCAGTCTTTTAATTTTTGCCATCTAGTGGGGTGCAATAGTATGCTGCTGCTGCTAAGTCGCTTCAGTCGTGTCTGACTCTGTGCGACCCCATAGATGGCAGCCCACCAGGCTCCTCCGTCCATGGGATTTTCCAAGCAAGAGCACTGGAGTGGGGTGTTACTGCAGCTTTTATTTCTGTAATAACTGAGGGTGTATGCTAACTGATCATCCGTGTTTCTTGGATGAAATGTCTGTTCAAATCTTTGGCCAGTTTTTAAACCGTCTGTAGTGGCTATGCTTTAGGCTTTTTTATTGAGCTGTGACAATTCTGTGTGTTCTCAACACAAGTCTTCTGTCACATATATGTATTGGGATATTTTCTCCCAGTTGGTGACTTACTTTAAAATTTGGTAAACAGTATCGTTTGGAGAGTTAAAAATTTTAATTTTTATTAAGTCCAATTTGTGAATTGTTTAGGGTTCATATTTATAAGACCTTTCTGAGGAATCTTTGCCTATATATATAATAGTTTGCATCTGGTAATCCCAAATTCCCAATCCATCCTTCCCCCATCCCTCTATAAAGTTTCCTTTTTAAAAAATTAGCATTATTGAAGTATAGTTGATTTGCAATGTTGTATTCATTTCTGCTGTACAGCAAAGGGATTCAGTTATGCATATATATATATGTGTGTGTGTGTATATACATGTATATTATTTTCCATTGTGGCTTATCACAGGATATGGAATACAGTTCCCTGTGCTAGGCAGTAGGACCTTGTTGCAAAACACTAATTTGTATCTGCTAATCCCAAACCCCAAATCCACCCTTACCCCATCCCTCCGCAAAGGGTTTCTTTTCTATTTTCTCTACAAGTTCTATAGCTTACGTTTTCGTGCTTATGTCCATGATTCCATTGAGTTAATCCTTATGAATATTGTGAGATACAGGGGTGGAGATGGTTCCCTCCCTTCCCTCACAGTGAAGGTCCTTTTGTTCCAGCACAGTGTGTTAAAGACTATCCTTTTCCCCACTGAGTCGTCCTGGCATCTTAGGCGAAAAAAGTTAGCCAGGCATATGTGGGAAGAGCTATTTCTGAATTCTGTCATCTCTTCCATTTACCTCCATGTCTGTCTTTACACTGACACCACGGTGTCTTCATATGTGATAGGCAGAGCCCAGTCAGCTCCTCCCAGGACTCACAGTTAAGTGCCCTCAAGCAAGTGACATAATTAAGTGTAGCTGGCTGTGTGTAGAGCAGTATTCTTTTTTTTTCTTTTTTGTATTAAAACTAAAGGGTAACTTCAGCCTGATTTATATTCATCTACTAATGTTTGTAATTACGTCTCTTACCTATATATTTCTCATAGTTGTTATTGTTTCTAATGGGGTCTTGTGTGTGTGTGTGTGTGTGTGTGTGTGTGTGTGTGAAAGCCTTCCTAAGTGATCAATGCAAAGAAATAGAGGAAAACAATAGAATGGGAAACTACAGAGATCTCTTCAAGAAAATTAGAGATACCAAGGGAACATTTCATGCAAAGATGGGCACAATAAAAGACAGAAATGGTATGGACCTAACAGAAGATACTAAGAAGAAGTGGCAAGAATACACAGAAGAATTATACAAAAAAGATCTTCATGACCCAGATATCCACGATGGTATGATCACTCATCCAGAGCCAGACATCTTAGAATGCAAAGTCAAGTGAGTCTTTCGAAGCAGCATTATGAACAAACCTAGTGGAGGTGATGGAANATACTAAGAAGTGGCAAGAATACACAGAAGAATTATACAAAAAAGATCTTCATGACCCAGATATCCACGATGGTATGATCACTCATCCAGAGCCAGACATCTTAGAATGCAAAGTCAAGTGAGTCTTTCGAAGCAGCATTATGAACAAACCTAGTGGAGGTGATGGAATTGCATTTGAGCTATTTCAAATCCTAAAAGATGATGCTGTGAAAGTGCTGCATTCAATATGTCAGCAAATTTGGAAAACTCAGCAGTGGCCACAAGATTGGCAAAGGTCAGTTTTCATTCCAATCCCAAAGAAAGGCAACGCCAGAGAATGTTCAAACTACTGCACAATTGCACTCATCTCACATGCTAGCAAATTATTGCTCAAAATTCTCCGAGTGCGGTTTCAACAGTACATGAACTGTGAATTTCCAGATGTTCAAGCTGGATTTAGAAAAGGCAGAGGAACCAGAGATCAAATTGCCAACATCTGTTGGATCATAGGAAAAGAAAGGGAATTCCAGAAAAACATCTACTTCTGCTTTATTGACTTCTCCAAAGCCTTTGACTGGTGTGGATCACAACAAACTCTGGAAAATTCTCAAATAGATGGGAATACCAGAACACCTCATCTGCCTCCTGAGAAATGTGTATGCAAGTCAAGATGCAGCAGTTAGAGCTGGACATGGAGCAATGGACTGGTTCCAAATTGGGAAAGGAGTACATCAAGGCTGTATATTGTTACCCTGCTTATTTAACTTCTATGCAGAGTACATCATGAGAAATGCTTGGTTGGATGAAGCACAAGCTGGAATCAAGACTGCTGGGAGAAATATCAATAATCTCAGATATGCAGATGACATCACCCTTATGGCAGAAAGAGAAGAAGAACTAAAGAGCCTCTTGATGAAAGTGACAGAGGAGAGTGAAAAAGTTGGCTTAAAACTCAACATTCAAAAAATGAAAATCATGGCATCAGGTCCCATCATTTCATGGGAAGTAGATGGGGAAACAATGGAAACAGTGACAGACTTTATTTTCTGGGCTCCAAAATCACTGCAGATGGTGACTGCAGCCATGAAATTAAAAGACGCTTGCCCCTTGGAAGAAAAGCTATGACCAACCTAGACAGCATGTTAAAAAGCAGAGACGTTACTTTGCCAACAAAGGTACGGCTAGTCAAAGCTATGGTTTTTCCAGTAGCCACGTGTGGATGTGAGAGTTGGTCCATAAAGAAAGCTGAATGCTGAACAACTGATGCTTTTGAACTGTGATGTTGGAGAAGACTCTTGTGAGTCCCTTGGACTGCAAGAAGATCAAACCAGTCAATCCTAAAGGAAATCAGTCCTGAATATTCATTAGAAGGATTGATGCTGCAGCTGAAACTCTAATACTTTGGCCACCTGATGCGAAGAACTAACTCTTTGGAAAAGACCCTGATGCTAGAAAAGATTGAAGGCAGGAGGAGAAGGGGACAACAGAGGATGAGATGGCTGGATGGCATCATCAACTCAATGGACATGAGTTTGAGTAAGCTCCAGGGGTTGGTGATGGACAGGGAAACCTGGTGTGCTGCAGTCCATGGGGTGGCAGAGTCAGACACAACTGAGCAACTGAACTAACTGACTGATAACACTGTTTTGCATATTAAATATATAGGAACAGCCCTCATTCTTTTCTGTGCAACAGTGTTGCCTCCCTGTGTACAGTAAACCCCCTACATACAAACCTTCTGTTTGCGAATTTCAATGATGTGAACCTGCATTTGCATGTCCAATCACAAAAGTAAGTTCATGTGTCTGGTGTACATTGTCAATGTGTGTGCATCCTCTACAAGCAGATGCACTTGTAGATACTAGTAGAAGTACTCTAGTACTTCTAGAGTGCTACTGTACTCTAGATAGTACTGTAGAGGAAAGCACACAAAAGCACAACCACTTGTACAGGATGCACACACATGACAACATACACCAGAGCCATGAACTTACTTGTGTGATGGGACATGCGAATGCAGGTTCACATCATTGAAATTGTACAGTGTCTTTATTTCAAGCTCAGGATGTCACCGATGAAGAGAAGAAAAGGAGCTACTACCCAGATGTAACTGGACCATTTTTTCAAGAGGGCAGATAGAACTGAATCGAGTCAGGAACCTGTGCCATCGGTGTCCGGCGTGAGTGAAATCGCAGGTGGCCCTCCATCTCCTATCGCTGATGACCCTTCAGCTCTGTCTCCAACCTCCTCTCTCTCCCTCAGTCAGTCTCTCTTCTTACCTGACCACTTGACGCCAGCCCCTGCATGCCCTATACTTTTCAAGGCACTGTACTGTAAAGGTGTTTTATTTTTTGTATCTGTTTGTGTAAAAAGTATTATATGTCTCCTAGAGTACAGTATTATATACACAATTATTAGTTGAATACCAAGGCTAACTTTGTTGGACTCAGGAGTTCATCTCACATGCTAGTAAAGTAATGCTTAAAATTCTCCAAGCCAGGCTTCAGCAATACGTGAACCGTGCGTGAACTTCCAGATGTTCAAGCTGGTTTTAGAAAAGGCAGAGGAGCCAGAGATCAAATTGCCAACATCCACTGGATCATTGAAAAATCAAGATAGTTCCAGAAAAACATCTATTTCTGCTTTATTGACTCTGCCAAAGCCTTTGACTGTGTGGATCACAATAAACTGTGGAAAATTCTGAAAGAGATGGGAATGCCAGACCACCTGACCTGCCTCTTTAGAAGCCTATATGCGAGTCAGGAAGCAACAGTTAGAACTGGACATGGAACAACAGACTGGTTCCAAATAGGAATAGGAGTACGTCAAGGCTGTATATTGTCACCCTGCTTATTTAACTTCTATGCAGAGTACATCATGAGAAACGCTGGACTGGAAGAAGCACAAGCTGGAATCAAGATTGCTGGGAGAAATATCAATAACCTCAGATATGCAGATGACACCACCCTTATGGCAGAAAGTGAAGAGGAACTAAAGAGCCTCTTGATGAAAGTGAAAGTGGAGAGTGAAAAAGTTGGCTTAAAGCTCAACATTCAGAAAATGAAAATCATGGCATCTGGTCCCATCACTTCATGGGAAATAGATGGGGAAACAGTGGAAACAGTGTCAGACTTTATTTTGGGGGGCTCCAAAATCACTGCAGATGGTGACTGCAGCCATGAAATTAAAAGACGCTTACTCCTTGGAAGGAAAGTTATGACCAACCTAGATAGCATATCAAAAGCAGAGACATTAGTTTGCCAACAAAGGTCCATCTAGTCAAGGCTATGGTTTTTCCAGTGGTCATGTATGGACGTAAGAGTTGGACTTGAAGAAAGCTGAGCACCAAAGAATTGATGCTTTTGAACTGTAGTGTTGGAGAAGACTCTTGAGAGTCCCTTGGACTGCAAGGATATCCAACCAATCCGTCCTAAAGGAGATCAGTCCTGGGTGTTCATTGGAAGGACTGATGCTGAAGCTGAAACTCCAATACTCTCGCCACCTCATGCGAAGAGTTGACTCATTGGAAAAGACTCTGATGCTGGGAGGGATTGGGGGCAGGAGGAGAGGGGATGACAGAGGATGAGAAGGTTGGATGGCATCCCCAACTTGATGGACATGGGTTTGGGTGGACTCTGGGAGTTGGTGATGGACAGGGAGGCCTCGCATGCTGCAGTTCATGGGGTCGCAAAGAGTCGGACACAACTGAGTGACTGAACTGAACTGAGGAACAAATTGGACTTATGAACATGCTCTCAGAATGGAACTCATTCTTATGTAGAGATTTACTGTACTTGTGGCTTATCTGGTCTGTTTTCCAGGTGCCCACTTTGCAGGAAGGACTGTCCCCCGTGAGAGCACAGATTGGTAAAGAATCACACATAGGTTCAGCTTTGGGGGCTGTGGTAGGGGGTTGAGGGGGACTGGGAGGAGCAGGGAGGGCTGGCCTGGTGCTGCTGCAATCCAGCTGCTGTTGCCGTAAAGGACTCCAGCCCAATGCATCAGATTGTCAAGGAGGCCGGACAGCTTGGGGCTTTACTATGTCTCCATTTAAAACGCAATACCACCGTACAGGCCAGTCCAGACTCTCCTCTCAGACCATGAATGGCCAAATGCTCCGCTGTGATCTCTGGTCTACACGATAACTGAGGGCAGAGAAAGTGAGTGAGAACTTGACTCTAGGCTAGAGCACCCCACTCCAGTACTCCTGCCTGGAAAATCCCATGGACGGAGGAGCCCGGTAGTCTGCAGTCCATGGGGTCACTAAGGGTCGGACACGACTGCGCGACTTCACTTTCAGTTTTCACTTTTATGCATTGGAGAAGGAAATGGCAACCCACTCCAGTGTTCTTGCCTGGAGAATCACAGGGATGCGTGGGCTGCCGTCTCTGGGGTTGCACAGAGTCAGACACGACTGAAGCAACTTAGCAGTAGCAGCAGCAGAGAATAAGTCTGTATCATACCCTACCCATCAGGGCTGGACAGAGAAGGAGTAGTCACTCCAGGTGCTCTGGGAAGAAAATTTTAAAAGAGACTTCATATTTAATACAGTTTTGGAATTACAGGAGAACTGAGAAGATGCTAGAGAGTTCCCCCATATCACACACCCAGTTTCCCCTGTTGCTAACGTTGTGTATCAGTATGTTATGTGTGTTACATGTGTTGTAATGAATGAATTAAATTTGCTACAGTCTGTTCTTTATTCAGATATCCTTAGTATCTGCCAGGTATCCTTTTTCTGTTCCAGGAGCCTCTTCTGGGCACCACATTACACTCAGTCATGTCTCTGTAGGTTCCTCTTTGGCTGTGATAGTTTCTCTGATTTTCCTTGGTTTTGATGACCTTGACAGTTTGGAGGAGTGTAACTGAGTGTTAGTCGCTCAGTCCTGTCCAACTCTGTGCAACCACACGGACTGGAGCCTGCCAGGCTCCTCTGTCCATGCAGTTCTCCAGGCAGGAATACTGGAGTGGGTACCCATTCATTTCTCCAGGAGTTCTTCCCGACCCAAGGATTGAACCTGGGTCTCCTGCACTGCAGGCAGATTCTTTACCACCTCAGCCTCCAGGGAAGCTGTGTTTTTAATGACTTTGACACTTTAGAGGAGTACTGGTCAGGTATATTGTAGCATGTCACTCCATTGAGGTTTTTCTGAGGTTTTCCTCATGATTAGAATACGGTTATGGGTTTGGGGGAAGAAAAGTGCCATTTTCATAATATCAGGTTAAGGGTACATACTATCGACACTTTTGTATAGCTCATTATTTTGCATGTTTCTTCTCTGGTCACTGGGAGCTCTCTCAGCTGGCTGTGCTCTTCAGACAGACCCTCACAGATGTGGGTCCACGTGGGGTCTTTGCCTTTTAAACCCCTCCTTACCTTACCTGGGCTGCCGTCTCTGGGGTTGCACAGAGTCAGACACGACTGAAGCAACTTAGCAGTAGCAGCAGCAGAGAATAAGTCTGTATCATACCCTACCCATCAGGGCTGGACAGAGAAGGAGTAGTCACTCCTTCTGGCACTGCAGAATGACTTGGGCTCATCTTGTGTATTTCCCATCTCTGTGCTGGAAGTGGCCATTTCTCCAAGGAGCCCTAGTTTCTTATTAGAAAGATCCACAGAGGTTAGAAAAGCCCTGGAGGGACAGTGCCATTTGAAACATATCAAGGGCGCATGACTTAAAACTGTGGACGGGATCCTTGAGGTTTCTCCACTGTGAAGTTTCTTCCACACTGATCTCTCTAAAAGGAAGTTACTATGCAGCCCACGGCGAAGGAGCTGGGAGTTAGCTCTACCTCCTTGGCTGGGAGGAGGGCCACCTACATTCAGAATTTGCAATTCTTCTGTGTGGGAAGTTGGTATATTCCCCATGTGCTGATTTATTCAAACATTTGTTTATATACTTCAGTTATATTTGTGTTTAGTGTTTATTTTGTAGTTTGTAATCTAATCTTGTTGATCAAATTGTTCCACCTTTGGCCATTTGGTTGACTCCTGTGGGCCTTTTGGTGGCTCAGACGGTAAAGCGTCTGTCTACGATGTGGGAGACCCGGGTTCGATCCCTGGGTTGGGAAGATCACTTGGAGAAGGAAATGGCAATCCACTCCAGTACAATTGCCTGGAAAATCCCATGAACAGAGGAGCCTGGTAGTCTACAGTTCATGGGGTCACAAAGAGTCGGACACGACTGAGTGACTTCACGTTCACGTGTGGGCCTTTTTATATGCCGCCATCAATGTGTACTTTTTGTTTGTTTTTGTCTTTTTGAATGCTCCCTTGCTTTCTGGCTCTGAAGATGCCCAGGATCGTCTTGTATATTTCTGCCCTAGTCCTGGAGTCGGCTGCCTCTCTGAGTAGCTCTGGTTCCCTTTATTAGAGCACGGTGTTAGGGACCATGATCTGGAGCCAGGTGGGCTCGGTGCTGCTGGGGAGGTCGCTGCTTCCAGGCCCCTCCGCTGACAGAGCCAGGAACTGCGTGTGTACTAACCAGCGCGCACACGTGTCTATCTACTGCTGTTGTTTAGTCTCTAAGCTGGGTCTGACTCCTTTGCAGTTCCATGGACAGTAGCCCTCCGGGCTCCTCTGTCCATAGGATTTCCCAGCCAAGAATACTGAATTAGCTTGCCATTTCCTTCTCCAGATCTTCCAGACCCATGGATCCTGCTTGGCAGGTGGACTCTTCACCACTGAGCCACCTGGGAAGCCCTGTCTATAACCGTCTCTATAGTAAGCTATAACCATCTATAACCCTCTCTATATGAAGCTAAACATAAGTGCATACTGACGTCTCCAGCTCTCATCCACAGCCACCTGGGTCATGCTGGTCTTCTCTTTTCCCATCTGTACGTTCTCACTCCAGCAGTGGGAAACCTGGCTCCCAGCAGCCACTGTCTGAAATGATCTATTTTATTAAGGAAGGCAGGGGAACGTTCCTGTCCATGGCCTGAAGCACTTGAGTTGCCTTCTTCCTGCAAAGTCTTGGGCTTCATGTCCACGGTGGCCAGTCTTCTCGTGCTGTGGGCTTAGCTCAAGTCGATGTCCCAGAGGAAGCCTCAGCAGGTCCCAGACCAGATCAGAGTCTCAGAAATGAACCTCACAGCACCATCTGCTCCCCTTAGAGCCATTATCAGCATCAGATTTAAGAAGCTTGTTTTGCAGTCGTGTTACTGATTTTTCTTTCCTGGAACGTTGGCTTCATAGGCATGGACCTCATCCACCTCGCTCAAGGGCTGGCACTGGACACGTATTAGGTATGTGACTGATATTTAGTAGGAATATACAGGAGGTGTGAGGAGATGCAACGTGTGGTCTTCTAGACCTTCTACCCAGTGACACAAGAGAAAGGTTGAGTATATAACATTAGGGGCGTTTCTGCTTCTAGAATTCTTAGCTCCTTTAAGTAATTAGCTTCTGCCTCTCATAAGTTCATGCTCTGTAAATGGTTGTGTATGGAAATCAAAATCATCTGGAATAAAAGAGAACAGATCCCGGGCAATATCCAGTTATGTCAAGGACACAGTGTGGAGTGACTAGCTCTGAGCCAAGGAACTGTTAGTTGAAGGAAATGGTTGGTGAATCAGATGCAACAGAGAAAACAGACATGATGCTGATTTTCAGACTTGTTCCAAAGAAAATTTATGGATGTGTTGGATCATATAAATGTAGCTTCTCTGTTGGAAAATACCGGGTGTTTATGCTCAATATTGGAAAGGACGCTGGGCTCCAGGTGCACACTCGCTGCGTGTTCATCATATTTGCAGCTCTCTTTCCTGTCTGTCTTTAGTTCTAAACATGGATTCTGCCACACTGAGGGTGATTTTTTTTATTGTGGATTTGGGGTGGCTTTTTTGCCCCTGAAATTATTAGTTTAAAAAGAAGGATATGGGATGTAAAATTCTTTATTGTAATTCTACTCCTTGAGGTTGCCTATAGCATTTCATGTTTCATAAGATCAAGGATTTTGCTCATTTCCCTTTGGAAAAAATAAATACAATTTTCACTTACCAGTAGGTCTTAAAGGAAGCTAAAGACACTGGTTTAACTTTCTGTTTCACTCTAAGGGCATTCTGATGATAACAGACGGACATGTGAACTGAAGTGTTCCAGTCCTGCAGCTGGCTGCTAGCTGTCTCCCAGACAGGAACCAAAGCCTTGTAGCTTAAAGCTGCAGGAACAAAGTTGGCTTAAAGAAACAGGGGCTGGTTGCTGCTAGGAGTCGCCACACATGGAGTGTAGGGCAGTTCCTTGCCTCCCTGCTCTCCTGGAGGAGATGCAGACAAACCAGTACCCCCTGCCCTGCGGAGTTTGAAGGCGTTTAGACTGGAGGAGTGTGGAGATGTACCTAACACATCTTGTGGTCCTTTAGCCATTGGGTCTGCTCGTGATCTGGGCTGGTTGCTTGGGAGTCCTGTCCATTTAACTGGGAGTCACAGCCGGAGGAGTAAGTGATAGAGTATGGCTCTGGTGTTGAGTAAAGAGGACGAAAATGCCTTTGGGGGCCAGACCTGGTCTTAACGTCGTGAATCTTATTAACATGCAAAGTGCTTCCTCGATCTCTTAACATCCAGCGCTTTACTCCTTGATTTCAAACTGGAGCTCACACCAGGTACCTAGAATTGTGCCATGACATAGCTGCTGCGTTGTGCTAAGAAAGTGGGAAAGCTTTTAAGTATTGGGAATTATTTTAGTTATAGGAAAATTTTACTTATAATAGGAACAGTCATCATTACATCCCCCTCCCCTCAGAAAAGAACATAGCTGCCAAGGACTCCTTAAAGAGCAGTGATGGAATGAAAAGGACGCAGAACAAAGATGGGTCCCTGGGGTGATGTGCAGATGCTCTGTAAATAGCTCTGCTATTTTCCTGTAAAATGCCTGGCACACTCTGTAATGCAATGGTCCTGTACTGCCAGGCTATGTGATACAGGATTCCACACTGAATCTCAGAGGCATGCAAAAGTATCTGGATCTTTCTGAAGCTGTAGACTACAGGCATCCCTAGGTACCCATGGGAGATTGGCTCCAGGACCCACTGCGGGTACCAAAATCTGAGGATGCTCAAGTGCCAACCTGGATCCTCCGTATCCACAGGCTTGGCATCTGTGGGCTCAACCAACTGTGGATATGATGTGCTGCCTGTATTTAAATGACTGACATTTTAAAATTTAGCATGCTTGGAAATATAATCCTGCCACATCACCTGTGTTCAATAGTCATTACTTCTCCTTTAGCACCCGATCCTCTGAAAAAATAAAACATGAACAGATGTTTGGTCTGAGCTACTCTTGGGAATTTGGAGCATGCAAACAAACCCTGCATGTTCTAGCATGAAACTGGCACAGAAGTGTGAAGAGTCATTTCTGTGCTTCATCTTGTTACCCAGAACCTTAGGCCATTCTGGAATCTGTGGGCAAAATCCTTCACGTTTTTCATGGCCCCGTTTAAAGTGAAAAGCCAGGCATTGAACCCGTCTGGCCACATTTGCTAGCCCCTGTAGGCGTGTTCCCAGTTACGTGTGTTCTACTCTTTAAGGAAATTTCTCTTTTCCTGTTTCCTGTCTCCTTCCATTCTTTTCCTGTCTGTCTGTCTCTTTGCCCGTGAGGTATCTCTTCATAACACAGCTCATCCTGATCTCTTGCTACCCATGACTCACATATCAAGTATCACGTGGTGCTTACATCCTTATCAAGAATGTTTTGGCCTTTGCTGTATGCAGGCACAGCCTATGCGTTGTCAGGAGGACACCCACCCAAGTCTGAGATGGGGTCTGTTTATCAGCTTTCCACATTTCAACATTTAGTGCTCCAGGAAAAAGCAGTTTAGGAGCTGAAAAATCACAGGCATTTTAAGGAAATATCAAAAAAAGGACACAGCACTATTTTCGTGCCTTGTTAGACACAAGGCCATTTTGTCACTGTAAGAAAAACATGTATCAGATTTAATTTGGTTTTTCAGTATGCAACTTGGCATGTTTGAGATACCAAACGAAAAAATGGAAATGTTTCCATTTTCTGCAGTGTGCAAGGAGACGGGTCTGAAGGTGGAGTGAATTGAGAAGAGGACTGTATTTTTGTGAACTTTGCATCTTTCCCCTCAAAGAAATCTAGGAGATAACTTCTGGTTGAGGGCTGTCTTTGACCAGAGCCCCACCAAGCACAAGAGCATGTACCTGGAGAGGACCAGAGATTCCAGCCACTGGCATGGGGCAGTCCTCTCTAACTTGGCCAAACTGCCTTTGAAAGGCAGGTGAATTTAGGGTACATTTTTCTTTCTGTCAGTCCGGAGGGTGCCTGGTGTCCGTTCTGGATCTGGATCCTAATATGCGTGTTCCCAGACAAGATCTCTCTGTGTCTGTCACAGTGTAAAATCAGAGCCCGCCAAGCCCTGTGACTTCTCTGAGCAGAACTCCTGCTGTTACTGGACGGTTCCCTGGGGGTCAGCCAGCCTCCTCACTTCTGGAGGTACCGAGTATTGTTGCAGATTCAGCTTAGAGACAAGTAGACAATATCTGATGGCCACAACTTAGCTTCCAAGGAGGTGAGCGATGTTCAGACACCGACCCACTTTATCGCTCAGCCCTGAGCCCCTGACTGAGTCCACGGCGGCACAGGACAGTGGTCCCCAGCAGGGAATCGGGGGAGCCGTCTGCCAGCAGGAGGGCTCTGTTCAGAAACCTGCGCCTTTTGACCATCTCCACTCCCCCTTCCCCTTGTTTCTTCTCTGGCTCACGTTCCTTTCCTCCTTCAGGGTCTTTCCCCTAAGAAACTCTCAACCGCATCTCTTTCCACTTTTGTAGATGAGAACAACACGCAAGGTCTCAGTCTGGCCGGTGGGCCTGGTCGGTGGGCGGCGCTATGAACGTCCGCTGGTGGAGAACGGCAAAGTCGTGGGCTGGTACACCGGATGGAGAGCAGACAGGCCTTTCGCCATCGACATGGCAGGTGAGGCACATGGATGGCAGGGTTTGCTCCTGCAGGACTGTCCCCGCCGCCTCTCCGGTGTGTATTTGCACCGGAGGAAGGATGCTTTGAAAGACTGCTTCGGTTCAACTCTAGGCTGTATTACGTTCAGCTGATGAACTATTTAACTAAACCCTCAAAGCAGGCTTTGGGGGTAATTCAAGGAGAAATCGATTTTTGGAGTGATTAGAAAACGATCATTCCACTTTGTCACCTGTCCATACAGCCATCCCTTTTCCAGGGGGGTGGGTGGGCGGGAGGGGAGCTG
>SJYM01006265.1:0-21875 GCA_006410775.1 Tragelaphus imberbis
ATCCAGTGATCCTAGATCTGTTTGGGAAATTCTTGGATACCACAGAGACACATACTGAGTGTGAACCTGGTTATTGAACCTTGTTGGCAAAATGAGCATTTTCTCTCTATTGGTGCTAAAATGGTGTGGGCTGGCAGCTGCCTAATAATCCGTTCAAATGATGTTTTCCTACTTATGACATCAATAGGTTTCATCAAACTTTTTTGATTTCTTGTGTAAACAGGCATATTTGCTGTTTCAGGAATCCTTGCTTCAGGATTGTTTCCATTCAAATGTCAACTAATCAAGGTAACAACAGTATGGCATTCAGCACTCTTAGACAATTTCCCAAGCCTGTTTCCCCAGCGGCAGAACCAATATAAGCTAGGAATGAGTTCACAAGGCTTAGAAAATGTAGGGAAATATCCTGCCTAGGATCCTGGAAATTAGAGCCTCTTGTAAACCTGGAGTTCTCACATCTTAGAATCTAGAAAGTTGCTGATAGACAGATGTCTGAAAAAGCACTCTGCTTTTATACCTTTAACTCATGTGGGAAGTGGGGTCACCCTGAGGACAGTGGATGTGTGATTCAAAGTGAAGATTTAGGGGAGGGTGCTCTACCTGGAGACTGTGGACACGTGATCCATGATGCATGCTTTAGGAGGGGGTCACAATAGAAACTGCAGATGTGCCACTCCAGGTATAGGGTCTAGGAAATGGGGTTACCCTGCCAGTTATGCACATGTTTCCACACGGGCAGGGTCTGGGGGATGGGGTCATCCCAGAGACTGTGCCTGTATGATGCCAGGTACAGGGTCTGTGGAGATGTGTCATCCTAGAGACTGTGAAATGTGACCCCAGGTACAAGGTCTGGGGGTGGAGTAAGCCTCGAGACTCTGGATGTGTGACCGAAGGTGAAGGTTATGGGAAGGGTCTCACCCAAGGATTGTGGACATATGACCCCAGATATATGGTCAGTGAGATGGGGTCACCCTGGAGACTGTGAATATGTTACCTCCAGTGCAGGTTCTGGGAGGGGTTTACCCTGGAGGCTGTGGTTATGAGAACTTAGAGGCAAGGTATGTAAGGTTAGATCACCTCAAGACTGTGGTCCTGATACCGCAGACCAGGGTCAGTGAGGTTGGGTCACCCTGCATAATGTGAATGTGTGACTCCAAGTTACAATTTGTGGAAGATTGTCACCCTGGATACTGAGGACATGTGTACACCAGGTCCAGGGTCTTGCAGGGGGGTGTAACATTGGAGACTGTGGACATATGACCCCAGGTACAAGATCTGGGAAATGACAGCACTCCAGAGACGATGGAAATATGTCACCAGGTACTGGGTCTGAGAGAATGCACACAGTATAGACTAGATATGTGACCCCAAATACAGTACCTGGGAGAGGTCACCCTTGGGACTGAAGACATGTGATCTCAGATACAGGATCTGGGATGGTGTCACCCTGGAAACTATAGACATGTAACACCAGCATATGGTCTGGGAGGGGAGCTCACAATGGAAACTGTGGCCGTGTCATCCCAGGCGCTTGGACTAATGTGGTAGTGTCACCCTGAAGTCTGTGGACTATATCCACAGATATGGGTCGGGGGCGGGTGGGGTATCACCCTGGAGACTGGAAATGTGACCAGAGGTTCAAAGTCTCGAGTGCTGATCACCATGAAGACTATGTACATGTGACCAGAGGGAAATGTTCTGGTGAGGTTTGGTCACCATGGATAAAGTGGACATGTGACCCCAGGTGTAGGGTCTGGCAGAGGCAGTTACCCTGGAAACTGGAAATGTGACCCCAGGTACAGAGTCTGGGCAAGGTATCACCAAGGAGACTGTGGACATTTGACCCCAGGTGCTTGTATTTCAAAGGGGTGACCCTTTAGCCTGTGGATGTGTGACCTCAGGTGAAAGGTCTGGAAGTAAGGGTCACCCTGGACTGTGGTCATCTAACACCATATTCAGGGTCTGGAGAGAGGGCTCTCTGTGGAGACTGTGGACACGTGACCCCAGGTGCAGTTTCTGTGAGGATATTTCTCCCTGGAGAAAGTTGACAGGAGACCAAAATGCAGTGTATGGGGTAGAGGCTGACCCTGGAGCCTGTGGATGTGTAAAGCCAGGTGAAGTGTCTTGGAGGTGGGGTCACCATGGAGACTGTGGACATGTGAACCCTGGTGCAGTGTCTGGGAGATTGTTCACACTGGAGAGTATGAACATGTGACTCTATGAATAGGGTCTATGAAGGAGTTCATCAGGGAAACTCTGGCCATGTGACACTCTGTAAAGGATCTGATGTCGGGTGTGAACATGGAGACTGTGATCATATAATCCCTGATGCTGGGGAGAAAGGGGTCACCCTGGAAACTGTGGGTGTGTGATCCCAGGTGCATGATCTGAGAGTGGTTCATCATGGGGACTATGGACGTGAAATTCCACGGATAGGGTCTTGATGGTGTGGTTGTGTGCAAGTGTTTCTGGTTACTGGGTCTGGGTGGTGGGGTCACCCTGAGGACTATGAATGTGTGACCCAAAATGCAGCATCTGCAGAGGGTGCTCTCCCTGCAGACCCTAAAATATGTGATCCCAGATGCAGGATCTGGAATGTGGGGTCACTCTGGGGATTGTGGATTGTTACATCAGGAGAATGGTCTGGGAGGGGTTTACCTTGAAGACTCTGGACATGTCACCCTAAGTGCAGGGACTGGAAGGTGGTGTCACAGAACATTGTGGTCTTGAGACCTCAGGTACAGAGTCTGAATGTTTGCTCGTACTAGAGACTGTGGACATGTGATGCCACATATGTGGTCTGGGAGGGATTCACCCTGGATACTATAGAAATTTGACCCCAGGTAAAGGATCAAGTGTGGGTTAGCCCAGAGACTGTTTATGTGTGACCCCATGTGCAGTTTCTAGGAGGTGGAGTCACAATTCAGACTGTAGAAATGTGTCCCTGGTCTAGGGTATGGGAGGGGGAACCCCTGGATCTTGTGGACATGGGACCTTAGGTGCAGGGTCTTGGAGGAGATGTCACACTGGGCACTGTGGTCATATGACACCAGGTACATAGTCTGGAAGTAGTCTCATCCTGGATACCGTTTATGTGTGACCCCCAGGTGCAGGATCTGGGAGGTGGGTCACCCTTTAGACCCTGGACATGCGACCCCAGGTACAGGTTCTGGGAAGTGGGGTTACCCTGGGGCCAGTGGACATGTGACCCAATGTCCCAGGCCTGGGGAGAGGTCACACCAAGGAGACTGTGGATGTGTGACCACACATATAGGCTCTGGGAAGGTGTTACCCAGATTAACATGGACTTGTGAACTTGGTAAGGTGTAGTCAACCTGGAGACTGTGGACATGTGAATCCAAGTGTGGGGTATGAGCGGTGTCAACAAGAATTTTGACATGTGACCTCAGGTGCATGTACTTCAAAGCAGTCAACATGGAGCCTGTGGATGTGTGAACACAGGACAAGTGTCTGGGAGGTGAGGTCACCCTTGAGACTGGAATAGCAACTCCAGGTGCAGTGTCTTGAGTTGGGTTCACTTTGCAAACTGTGGATATGTGATCTCAGGTTCAGTGTCTTGGAGGACATTCACCCTGCAGAATGTGGACATGTGATTCCACGTACAAGGTCTGCAAAGGTGTTAACCAGGGAGACGGTGGCCATGTGACACCTGGTGTAGTATCTGAAGAGGGATACTCCACTCGAATGGAGACTGGACTTCCCTGGGGCACACGAGAGGCTCCCCGAATTCCCCATCGTAACATGAGAGAAACACCACATGTGGTGACAGAGCTCGAGACAAACCATGAGATTGCCCTGTCATCTGGAGCTGAGTGCCTTCTTTTCCTGCAAGGCCTAGAGAGCAATCCCGAGCCCCTCTCAAAATTTCACAGGAGACTTGACTCCCTTTAGACCATCAATGGGCTCCAAGAGATAGCCGTCGCAACTCGAGAGAAGAGCAGAATTCTTTGCTTCAACTCAAGACGAGGCCTGACTCCACGGGTGAACTTTGAATGCAACACCGAGACCCTGTCGCCACTGGAGACGAATATGTAATTTCTGGACAGAAGCCTAGATTAGGTCTATTTGCCCTGCAGTAACTTAAGAGCAAACCCCAGACATCCTCTCAAGTCAAATTGAAATAGAACTTCCCTGGGGCAACACCAGAGGCTCCCTGAATTCTGAGTCATAATTCGAAATCCTGACCGCATCTCGAGAAAAACGACAAAGTTCCCCCATCAGCGAGAGAAGAGTCCCTTCCCCCTTCAGTGCCTCGAGAGAAATCCCACTTTCCCTCTTGAAATTCGATATGGTACTTGACAACCTTGATGCAACTCGAAAAGTTCCCTAACATACCCGTTTCATTCGAGAGTATCAAAGAATTACCAGGCACAACTTAATCTGAGCCCTGTCTCCATTCCTGATTTCGACATGAAGGTTAATTCCTCTGCTTTGTCTGGAAACGGATCCCAACCTTCCTGTCTCAACTCAGGAAGAGACCGGACTCAGATTGAAACAAAGGGTGAAGCCTCGTGTTTTGTAACACATACTGAAAGACACCAATTTCCACGTCCACTCAAAAGAAGTCCTGATGCCTGGGCACCTTTTCCAATGGAAACCCAAGGATGAAGTCACCACACGAAGGGGCATTGACACCCTGGGTGCATCCTCCTGAAAGAGCCGCTGGTTCAAAGGACAACTTGACAAGTGGCATGACACCCCATGAACAACTCGAGAGGCAAGCGGAGTTCCATGCCTCCACACAAGACGAGGCCTAACTCCCTGTTCAAAACCCTCAAAGATCCAGAGATCGATGTCAGAACAGGTGAGGAAACCTGAGATTCAAGCCTCAACTCCAGATGAACCCTCTTCCATGGAACTGAACCCAGGGGAGTCCCAAGACAACCCTCTCAACTGTACAGTATTCACCTTTCTCATAGGCACCAAGAGAAGCTGCCAGAGGTCACCGTCACAAGCTGAGGGAACCTAGGGATTCTTACAGCAACTCGAGAAACCCCTCGATATACCCCCTTCAACACGTCTTGAAGCCCGATTCTCCTGTCGTGACTCGAGAGCCATCCTGGGCCCTCCTCACTGCTCGAATGGGGACTGGACTTCCCCGGGGAAACAAGAGAGGCTCCCTGAGTTCCCCGTCATAACTCATGAGAAACGCCACACGTCGAGCTGCAGCTCGAGAAAACACCATGAGATTCCTGCGACATCACCAGATGAGGCCCTTCTTTTCCTGCAGGGCTTAGAGAGCAATCCTGAGTCCCCTCTCAAAATGGCACAGAAGGATGGATTGCCTTTTTTTAAACACAGTAGGCTCCAAGAGCTAGCCGTGGCAACTCGAGAGTAGAGGGCAGTTCTTTGCTTCAAGTCGAGACTAGGCCTGTCTTCCCGAATGAAGCTTGATTGCAACCCCGAGAACCCTGACACCACTGAAGGGGAAAAAGGAGTTTCTGGACACAAGCATAAAAGATGTTTCTTTACCCTGCAGCGACCCCAGAGCAATCCCAGCTCCCCATGCCATTTTGAATGGAGATTGGTCTTCCCTGGGGCCACAAGAGAGGCTCCATGAGTTCCCCGTCGTAACTCCACAATCCCGATTTAAGTCGAGAACAACCACGTGGTTGCCCAGTCATCGCCACATGAGGCCCTTTCCCACTGCAGGGTCTTGAGAGAAATCGCACGAACCCACTGGATCATCTAAACGGAACTTGACACACTTGAGGAAACTTCAAATGTGGCCCAACATACCGGTCTCATTGGAGTGGAACACCGACGTTCCTGGCAAAAGTTCCTCTGAGCCCCTTCTTCCCTGCTGCTCCGACCTGAGGGTCCATCCGTCTGCTTTGTCTGGAAAGGGATCCCAATCTTACAGTCCCACATCAGGAGGAGGCCGCTCTCACTTGGAAACTCGAGAGGAAGCCTCGTGGTCCGTGCCACATTCCGAAAGACACTGATTTCCCTGTCCACTCAAGGGAAGTCCCGATGCCTGGGCACCTTTTCCAATGGAACCGCGAGGATAAAGTTCACCACAAGAGGGAGCTCTGACACCCTGGGTGCATCCTCCCGAAAGAGCCACTGGGTCCAAGTACAACGCGGACAAGTGGCCTGATACCCAAGGAACAACTCGAGAGGCAAGCGGAGTTCCATGTCTCCACACAAGACGAGGCCTAACTCCCTGTTCAAAACCCCCAAAGACCCCGAGATCGATGTCAGCACAGGACAGGAAGCCTGAGATTCCCGCCTCACCGCAAGATGAGGCACTCTTCCATGGCACTGAACCCAGGGGAGTCCCAGAAAAACTCTCTCAACTGCACAGTATTCCCCCTCTCATAGACACCAAGAGAAGCTGCCAGAGGTCACCGTCACAAGCCCAGGGAACCTAGGGATTCTTACAGCAACTTGAGAAACACCTCGAGATACCCCCTTCAACACGTCTTGAAGCCCAATTCCCCTGCCGTGACCAAGAGCCATCCCGGGCCCTCCTCGCCACTTGCATTAAGACTGGACTTTCCTGAGGCCATAACAGAGGCTCCCTGAGTTCCCCATCTTAACTCGAGAGAAAAGCCACACGTCGAGGAGCAGCTCGAGCAACACCATGAGATTCCCCCAACATCGCCAGATGAAGCCCTTCTTTTCTTGCAGGGCCTAGAGAGCAATCCTGAGTCCCCTCTCAAAACCCCACAAAAGGCTTGATTCCATTTTGGCCACACAATGAGCTCCAAGATCTAGCTGTGGAAAATCGAGAGAAGGGAGTTATTTGCGTCAACTCGAGACCAAGCCTGACTCACCGGCTGAAGCTTGAAGGCAACCCTGAGATGCGTAGCACTCCGTAAGTGGAAAACAGGGTTTCTGGACTCAAGCGAAGAAGAGGTCTCTTTGCTCTGCAACAAATCGAGAGCAATCCCCAGCTCTCCCAGGCCATTTGGATGGAGATTGGCCTTCTCTGGGTCGACATGAGAGGCTCCCTGAGTTCCCCGTCGTAACTCGAGAATCCCGTTGTAAGTCGAGAATAACCACGTGGTTGCCCAGTCATCTCAAGATGAGGGCATTTCCCACTGCAGGGTCTTGAGAGAAATCCCACGAACCCAATGGATCATCGAAACGGAACTTGACACCCTTGAGGAAGCTTCAAATGTTGCCCAACATACTGGTCTAATTGGAAAGGGCACTGAGGTTATGACACAACTTCCTCTGAGCCCCTTCTTCCCTCCTGATCTCGACATGAGGGTCGATTTCCCTCCCTTGTCTGGAAAGGGATCCCGACCTTCCAGTCCCACCTCAGGAGGAGGCCACTCTCACTTGAAAATTCGAGAGGAAGCCTCGTGGGTCGGGCCACATTCTTAAAGACACCGATTTCCCCGTCAACTCAAGAGAAGTCCCCATGCCTGGGGACCTTTTCCAATGGAACCCGGAGGATGAAGTCACCACACGAAGGGGCACTGATACCCTGGGTGCATCCTCCCGAAAGAGCTGCTGGTTCCAAAGACAACTCGACAAGTGGCCTGACACCCCATGAACACCTCGAGAGGCAAGCAGAGTTCCATGCCTCCACACAAGACGAGGCCTAACTCCCTGTTTAAAACCCCCAAAGACCCCGAGATAGATGTCAGAACATGAGAGGAAGCCTGAGATTCCCGCCTCATATCCAGAAGTGGCCCTCTTCCATGGCACTGAACCCAGGGGAGTCCCAAGACAACACTCTCAACTGCACAGTATTCCCCCTTCTCATAGGAACCAAGGGTAGCTGCCAGAGATCGCTGTCACAAGCCGAGGGAATCTAGCGATTCTTACAGAAACTCGAGAAACACCTCGGGATACCCCCTTCAACAGGTTTTGAAGCCCGATTCCCCTGCCGTGACTCGAGAGCCATCCCGGGCCCTCCTCACCACTGGAATGGGGACTGCACTTTCCTGGGTCCACAAGAGTGGCTCCCTGAGTTCCCCGTCGTAGCTCGAGAGAAACGCCAAACATCGAGCCGCAGCTCCAGAAAACACCATGAGATTTCCCCGACATCGCCACATGAGGCACTTCTTTTCCTACAGTGCTTAGAGAGCAAACCAGAGACCTTTCTCAAAACTCCAAAGAAGGTTTGATTCTCTTTTTTTTTTTTAACAAAATCAGCTTCGAGAGCTAGCCTTGGCCACTCAAGAGGAGAGGGGAGTTCTTTGTTTCAACTCAAGAAGAGGCCTGATTCCCCGGCTGAAGCTTGACTGCAACCCCTAGATCCCTAGCGCCCCTAAAGTGGAACATGGAGTTTCTGGACACACGCCTAGAAGACTAAAAGAGGTCTCTTTGCCCTGAAGCGACTCCAGAGCAATCCCCAGCTCTCCCACGCCATTTTGAATGGAGATGGTTCTTCCCTGGGACCACACCAGAGGCTCCCTGAGTTCCGGGTCGTAAATCGAGAATCGGGCCGTATGTCGAGAACAACCACATGGTTGCCCAGTTATCGCCAGATGAGGCCCTTTCTCACCGCAGCGTCTTGAGAGAAATCACACGAACCCACTGGATCATCGAAATGGAACTTGAGAGTCTTGAGGAAACGTCAAATGTGGCCCAACCTACTGGTCTCATTGGAGAGGAACACCGAGGTTCCCGGCACAACTTCCTTTGAGCCCCTTCTTTCCTCCTGATGTTGACATGAGGGTCGATCCCCCTGCTTTGTCAGGAAAGGGATCCTGACCTTCCAGTCCCACCTCAGGAGGTGGCCAGCCTCACTTGGAAACTAGAGAGGAAGCCTCGTGGGTCGTGCCACATTCCGAAAGACACCGATTTCCCTGTCCACTCAAGAGAAGTCCCGATGGCTGCACACCTTTTCCAATGGAACCCCGAGGATGAAGTCACCACACGAAGGGGCACTGACACCCTGGGTGCATCCTTCCGAAAGAGCCTCTGGTTCCAAGGACAACTCGACAAGTGGCCTGACACCACATGAACACCTCGAGAGGCAAGTGGAGTTCCATGTCTCCGCACAAGGTGAGGCCTAACTCCCTGTACAAAACCCAAAAAGGCCCCGAGATCTATGTCACAACAGGAGAGGAAGCCTGAGATTCCCGCCTCACATCCAGATGAGGCCCTCTTCCATGGCACTGAACCCAGGGGAGTCCCAAGACAACACTCTCAACTGCACAGTATTCCCCCTTCTCATAGGCACCAAGGGAAGCTGCCCGAGGTCACCCTCACAAGCCCAGGGAACCTAGGGATTCTTACAGCAACTCTAGAAACACCTCGAGATAGGCCCTTCAACACGTGTTGAAGTCTGATTCCCCTGCCATGACTCGAGAGCCATCCCGGGCCCTCCTCACCACTCGAATGGGGACTGGACTTACCTGGGACACAAGAGAGGCTCCCTGAGTTCCCCGTATTAGCTCGAGAGAAACACCACACGTCGAGCCGCAGCTCGAGAAAACACCCTGAGATTCCCCTGACATCACCAGATGAGGCCCTTCTCCTCCTGCAGGGCCTAGAGAGCAACTCTGTGTCCTCTCTCAAAACTCCATAGAAGGCTTGATTCCCTCTTTTTTTTTTAACACAATGGGCTTCAAGATCTAGCCTTGGCAATTCGAGAGGAGAGGGGAGTTCTTTGCTTCATCTCGAGACGAGGCCTGACTCCCCGGCTAAAGCTTGAATGCAACCCCGAGATCCCTAGCGACCCTGAAGTGGAACTCGGAGCTTCTGGACACACACCTAGAAGACTAGAAGAGGTCTACTTGCCCTGCAGCGACTCGAGAGCAATCCACAGCTCTCCCACGCCATTTTGAATGGAGATTGGTCTTCCCTAGGGCCACACGAGAGGCTCCCTGAGTTCCAGGTCATAACTCGAGAATCCTGCCATAAGTCAAGTATAACCATGTGGTTACCCAGTCATCGCCAGAGGAGACCATTTCCCACTGCAACGTGTTGAGAGATATCCCACGAACCCACTGGATCATCGAAACGGAACTAGACAGCCTTGAGGAAACTTCAAATGTGGCCAAACTTACAGGTCTCATTGGAGAGGAACACCCGTGTTCCCAGCACAACTTCCTCTGAGCCCCTTCTTCCCTCCTGATCTCGACATGAGGGTCGAACCCCCTGCTTTGTCTGGAAGAGGATCCCGACCTTCCAGTCCCACCTCAGGAGGAGGCCGGTCTGACTTGCAAACTCAAGAGGAAGCCTTGGGGTTCATGTCATATTCTGAAAGACACCGATTTCCACGTCCACTTAAGAGAAGTCCCGATGCCTGTGCACCTTTTCCAATGGAAACCCGAGGATGAAGTCACCACATGAAGGGGCACTGATACCCTGGGTGCATCCTCCTGAAAGAGCCTCTGGTTCCAAGTACAACTCGGCAAGTGGCCAGACACCCCATGAACACCTCGAGAGGCAAGCTGCGTTCCATGCCTCCACACAAGGCGAGGCCTAACTCCCTGTTCAAAACCCCCAAAGACCCCGAGATCAATGTCAGAACAGGAGAGGAAGCCTGAGATTCCCGCCTCACCTCCAGATGAGGCCCTCTTCCATTGCACTGAACCCAGTGGAGTCCCAAGACAACCCTCTCAAATGCACATTATTCCCCCTTCTCATAGGCACCAAGGTAAGCTGCCAGAAGTCACCGTCCCAAGCCCAGGGAACCTAGAGATTTTTACAGCAACTCGAGAAACATCTTGAGATACCCCCTTCAACATGTCTTGAAGCCCGTTTCCACTGCCGTGACTCGAGAGCCATTCTGGTCCCTCCTCGCTACTCGTATGGGGACTGGACTTCCGTGGGGACACAAGAGAGGCTCCCTGAGTTCCCCGATGTGGCTCGAGAGAAACGTCACACGTCGAGCCGCAGCTCGAGAAAACACACTGAAATTCCCATGACATCACCAGATGAGGCCCTTCATTTCCTGCAGGGCCTATAGAGCAACTCCGTGTCCTCTTTCAAAACTGCTCAAAAGTTTGATTCCCCCCCCCTTTTTTTTTAAACACAAGAGGCTTCAACATCTAGCCTTGGCAACTCGAGAGGAGAGGGGAGATCTTTGATTCAACGCGAGTTGCGGCCTGACTCCCCGGCTAAAGCTTGAATGCAACCCTGAGATCCCTAGCGCCCCTGAAGTGGAACACGGAGTTCCTGGACACACGCCTAGAAGTCTAGAAGAGGTCTATTTGCCGTGCAGTGACACGAGTGCAATCACAAGCTCCCCCACGCCATTTTGAATGGAGATTGGTCTTCCCTCGGGCCACACGAACGGCTCTCTGAGTTCCCCGTAGTAACTCGAGAATCCCCTCGTAAGTTGAGAAGAACCACGTGGATGCCCAATCATCGCCATATGAGGCCCTTTCCCGCCATAGCGACTTGAGGGAAATCCCATGAACCCACTGGATCAACGAAACAGATATTGACAGCTATGATGAAACTTCAAATGTGGCCCAACATACCGGTCTCATTGGAGAGGCACAACGAGGTTCCCGGCACAACTACCTCTGAGCCCCTTCTTCCCTCCTAATCTCGACTTGAGGGTCGATACCCCTGTTTTGTCTGGAAAGGGATCCCGACCTTCCAGTCTCACCTCAGGAGGAGGCCGGTCTCACTTGGAAACTCGAGAGGAAGCCCCGTGATTCGTGCCACATTCCAAAAGACACCAATTTCCCCGTCCACTCAAGAGAAGTCCCGATGCCGGCTCACCTTTTCCAATGGAACCCCGAGGATGAAGTCACCACACGAAGGGACACTGACACCCTGGGTACATCCTACCAAAAGAGAATCTCTTCCAAGGACAGCTCGACAAGTGGCCTGACACCCCATGAACACCTCGAGAGGCAAGTGGAGTTCCATGCCTCCACACAAGGCGAGGCCTAATTCCCTGTTCAAAACCCCCAAAGACCCCGAGATCGATGTCAGAACAGGAGAGGAAGCCTGAGATTCCCACCTCACCTCCAGATGAGGCCGTCTTCCATGGCACTGAACCCAGGGGTATCTCAAGACAACCTTCTCAATTGCACAGTATTCCCCCTTCTCATACGCACCAAGGGAAGCTGCCAGAGGTCACCATCACAAGCCCAGGGAACCTAGGGATTCTTACAGCAACTCGAGAAACACCTCGAGATACCCCCTTCAACAACTCTTGAAGCCCGATTAGCCTGCCGTGACTCGAGTGCCATCCCGGGCCCTCCTCACTACTCGAATGGGGACTGGACTTCCCTGGGGACACAAGACAGTCTCCCTGAGTTCCCCGTCGTAGCTCAAGTGAAACGCCACACGTCAAGTCGCAGCTCAAAAAAACACCATGTGATTCCCACAACATTGCCACCTGAGGCCCTTCTTTCCCTGCAGGGCCTAGAGAGCAATCCCGAGTCCTCTCTCAAAACTCCACAGAAGGCTTGATTCCCTTTTTTTAAAAAAAACACAATGGGCTTCAAGTGCTAGCCTTGGCCACTCGAGAGGAGAGGGGGGTTCTTTGTTGCAACTCGAGACGAGGCCTGACTCCCCGGCAGAAGCTTGAATGCAACCTCGATATCCCCAGCACCCCTGAAGGGGAACACGGAGTTTCTGGACACAAGCCTAGAACACTAGAAGAGGTCTCTTTGCTCTGCCGGGACTCGAGAGCAATCCCCAGCTCCCTCAGGCCATTTTAAATGGAGATTCTTCTCCCCTTGGTCCAAACGAGAGGTTCCCTTAGTTCCCCATCGTAACTCGAGAATCCCGCCCTAAGTCGAGAATAATATACTGGTTGCCCGTTCATCGCCAGATGAGGCCCTTTCCCACTGCAGCGTCTTGAGAGAAATCCCACGAAACCACTGGATCATCGAAACGGAACTAGAAAGCCTTGAGGTAACTTCAAATGTGGCCCAAAAGAGCGGTCTCATTGGAAAGGAACACCGAGGTTCCCAGCATAAATTGCTCTGAGCCCCTTCTTCCCTCCTGATCTCAACAGGAGGGTCGATCCCCCTGCTTTGTCTTGAAAGGGATCCCGACCTTCCAGTCCCACCTCAGGAGGAGGCCGGTCTCACTTGGAAACTCAAGAGGAAGCCTTGTCGGTCATGCCACATTCTGAAAGACACCGATTTGCCCATCCACTGAAGAGAAGTCCTGATGCCTGCACACCTTTTCCAATGGAACCCCTTATATGAAGTCACCACAAGAAGGGGCACTGAAACCCTGGGTGCATCCTCCCGAAAGAGCCACTGGTTCCAAGGACAAGACAAGAGGGCTGACACCCCATGAACACATCGAGAGGCAAGCGGAGTTCCATGCCTTCACACAAGGCGAGGACTAACTCCCTGTTCAAAACACCCAAAGACCCCGAGTTCGATGTCAGAACAGGAAAGGAAGCCTGAAATTCCCGCCTCCCCTCCAGATGAGGCCCTCTTGCATGGCACTGAACCGAGGGGAATCCCAAGACAACCCTCTCAACTGCACAGGATACCCCCTTCTCATAGGCACAAAGGGAAGCTGCCAGAGGTCACCGTCACAAGCCCAGGGAACCAAGGTATTATTAGAGCAACTCTAGAAACACCTTGTGATACTCCCTTCAACACCTCTTGAAGCCCAATTCCCCTGCCGTGACTCGAGAGCCATCCCGGGCCTTCCTTGCTACTTGAATGGGGACTGGACTTCCCTGGGGACACAAGAGAAGCTCCCTAAGTTCCCCGTCGGAGCTCGAGAGAAACACCAAACATTGAGCCGCAGCTCAAGAAAACATCATGAGATTCCCCCAACATCGCCAGATGAGGCCATTATTTTCCTGCAGGGCCTAGAGAGCAATCCCGAGTCCTCTCTCAAAACTCCACAGAAGGCTTGATTCCTTTTTTTTTTTTTAAACAATGGGCTTTAAGAGCTAGCCTTGGCCACTAGAGAGGAGAGGCGATTTCTTTCTTTCAACTGGAGAAGAGGCCTGACTCCCCGGCTGAAACTTGAATGCAACCCCGAGAACACTAGCGCCCCTGAATGGGAACACGGAGTTTCTGGACTCACGTCTAGAAGACTAGAAGATGTCTCTTTGCCCTGGAGCGTCTCGAGAGCAATCCTCAGCACTCCCAGGCCAATTTGAATGGAGATTGATCTTCCCTGGAGCCACACGAGAGGCTCCCTGATTTTCCGGTCATAACTCGAGAATCTCATTGTAAGTCGAGAATAACCACATGGTTGCCCAGTCATCGCCAGATGAGGCCGTTTCCAGCTGCAGTGTCTTGAGAGAAATCCCACCAACACACTGTATCATCCAAACGGAACTAGACAGCCTTGACGAAACTTCAAATGTGGCCCAACAGAGCAGTCTCATTGGAGAGGAACCCCGCGGTTCCCAGCACAAATTCCTCTGAGCCCCTTCTTCCCTCCTGATCTCGACAGGAGGGTCGATCCCCAGGCTTTGTCTGGAAAGGGATCCCGACCTTCCAGTCCCACCTCAGGAGGAGGCCGGTCTCACTTGGAAACTGGAGAGGAAGCCTCGTGGTTCGTGCCACATTCCGAAAGATACCGATTTCCTGTCCACTCAAGAGAAGTCCTGATGCCTGTGGACCTTTTCCAATGGAACCCCGAGGGTGAAGTCCCCAGAGGAAGGGGCACTGACACCCTGGGTGCATCCTCCCGAAAAAGCCACTGGTTCAAAGGACAATACGACAAGTGGCCTGACACCCCATGAACACCTCGAGAGGCAAGCGGAGTTCCATGCCTCCAAACAAAGTGAGGCCTAACTCCCTCTTCAAAACTCCCAAAGACCCAGAGATCGATGTTAGAACAGGAGAGGAAGCCTGAGATTCCCGCCTCAACTCCAAATGAGGCCCTCTTCCATCGCACTGAACCCAAGGGAATCCCAAGACAACCCTCTCAACTGCACAGTATTCCCCCTTCTCATAAGCACCAAGGGAACCTGCCAGAGGTCAACGTGACAAGCCCAGGGATCCTAGGTATTTTTACAGCAACTCGAGAAACACCTCGAGATACCCCCTTCAATAGGTTTTGAAGCTCGACTCCCCTGCCGTGAATCGAGAGCCATCCCGGGCCCTCCTCGCTACTCGAATGGGGACTGGACTTCCCTGGGGGCACACGAGAGGCTCCCTGAGTTCCCCATCGTAGCTCGAGAGAAACACTACACGTTGAACCGAAGCTCGAGAAAACGCCATGAGATTTCCATGACATCGCCACATGAGGCCCTTCTTTTCCTGCAGGGCCTAGAGAGAAACCCTGAGTCCTCTCTCAAAACTCCACAGAAGGATTGATTCCCTTTTTTTTTTTTAACACAATGGGCTTGAAGAGCTAGCCTTGGCCACTCGAGAGGTGAGGGTAGTTCTTTGTTTCAACTCGAGACGAGGCCTGAATCACCGGCTGAAGGTTGAATGCAACCCCGAGATCCCTAGCGCCCCTGAAGGGTAACAGGGAGTCGCTGGACACACGCCTAGAAGACTAGAAGAGGTCTCTTGGTATTGCAGCTACTCGAGAGTGATCCCAAGCTCTTCCATACCAGAATGGAGATTGGTCTTCCCTGGGGCCACACGAGAGGCTCCCTGTGTTCCCCTTGGTAAATCGAGAATCCCGCTGTAAGTCGAGAATCACCACGTGGTTGCCCAGTCATCGCCAGATGAGGCCCTTTCCTGCTGCAGCGTCTTCAGAGAAATCCCACCAACCCACTGGATCATCGAATCGGAACGAGACAGCCTTGAAGAAACTTCATATTTGGCCCAACATACCGGTCCAATTGGAGAGGAACACTGAAGTTCCCGGCACCACTGCCTCTGAGCCGCTTCTTTCCTCCTGATCTCGAAATGAGGGTCGATCCCCCTGCTTTGTTTGGAAAGGGATCCCGACCTTTCAGTCCCACCTCAGTAGGAGGCCGGTCTCACTTGGAAACTCAAGAGGAAGCCTCATGGTTCGTGCCACATTCTGAAAGACACCGATTTCCCCGTCCACTCAAGAGAAGTCCTGATGCCTGTGCACCTTTTCCAATGGAACCTCGAAGATGAAGTCACCATACGAAGGGGCACTGACACCCTGGGTGCATCCTTCTGAAAGAGCCGCTGGTTCCAAGGACAACTCCACAAGTGGCCTGACACCCCATGAGCACCTCGAGAGGCAAGCGGAGTTCCAGGCCTCCACACAAGGTGAGGCCTAACTCCCTATTCCAAACCCCCAAAGACCCCGAGATAGATGTCAGAACAGGAGAGGAAGCCTAAGATTCCCACCTTACCTCCAGATGAGGCCCGCTTTGGTGGCACTGAACCCAGGGAAGTTCCAAGAAAACCCTGTCAACTGCACAGTATTCTCCCTTCTCATAGGCACCAAGGGAAGTTGCCAGAGGTCACCGTCACAAGCCCCAGGAATCTAGGGATTCTTACACCTACCCAAGAAACACCTCGAGATACCCCCTTCAACACGTCTTGAAGCCCGATTCCCCTGCTGTGACTCGAGAGCCATCCCGGGCACCACTCGCCACTCAAATGGGGACTGGACTTCCCTGGGGCCACAAGAGATGCTCCCTGATTTCCCCGTCATAGCCCGAGAGAAACATGACACTTCAAGCCGCAGATCAAGCAAACACCATGAGATTTCCCCGACATCGCCACATGAGGCCCTTCTTTTCCTGCAGGGCCTAGAGAGCAGCCCTGAGTCCTCTCTCAAAACTCCACAGAAGGCTTGATTCCCTTTTATTTTTTTTAACACATTGGGCTTCAAGAACTAGCCTTGGTCACTAGAGAGGAGGGTGAGTTCTTTGTTTCAACTCGAGATGAGGCCTGACTCCCCGGCTGAAGCTTGAATGCAACTCTGAGATCCCTAGTGCCCCTTAAGGGGAACACGGAGTTTCTGGACACACACCTAGAAGACTAGAAGAGGTCTCTCTGCCCTGCAGTGACTCGCGAGCAATCCCCAGATTTCTCACGCCATTTTGAATGGATATTTGTCTTCCCTGAGGCCACACAAAATGCTCCGTGAGTTCCCTGTCATAACTCCGGAATTCCACTGCAACTAGAGGAAAATCACGAGGTTCCCCCATCATTGCGAGATGAGGCCCTTTCCCACTGCAGCATGTTGAGAAAAATCCCAAGTTCCCTCTTAAATTTCGAAATGGTACTTGACACCCTTGATGCAACTCAAAAAGTTCCCCGACATTCCATTCTTATTAGAGAGGAACACTGACGTTCCTGACACAAATTAATTTGAGCCTTTCTTCCAGTCTTATCTCGACGTGAGGATTGATTCTTAGGTTTTGTCAGGAAATGGATCCCGACCTTTCCATCACACCTCTGGCTTAGCCTGGTCTCACACTGAAATCAAGAGGAAGCCTCGTGGGTCATGCCACATTATGAAAGAGACCGATTTCCCCACCCACTCAAGGTAAGACTAGATGCCTGGGCACCTCTTCTAATGCAATCCCAAGGATGAAGTTACAACATTAAGGGGCACTGACACCCCTGTTATACCCTCCGGAAAAAGCCACAGGTTCTAAATATAACTCGACACGTGGCCTGAAACCCCATAATACACTTCCGAGACAAGCGGACTTTCATGACTCAACACAAAATGAGGCCTGACTCCCCTCTTCCAACTTCGCAGAGACCCCGAGATTGATGTCTGAAATAGAGAGGAACCCTGAGGTTCCCACTTCAACTCGAGATGAGGCCTTATTCATCCCTGAAGCCATGATCGAGGAATCCCGAGGTGCCCCTCGCATTACCAAAGCAGCTTTGACTTAATTTAGGAGACATGAGCAGGTCCCCCAGGTCGACATGCAACTCGAGAGGAACTTGTAGCTTCCTGCCACAACTCCACCCAACCCACCAAATTCTCCCCTGCACGATTTAGGTGCCCCTTTGACGCTGCTACATTTCCAAAGCAAGCCCACGTTCCCTCTTGGAACTCGAAAGAGTTCTTGACATGCTCTAAGAAACTCCAGAAGTTTCCCGAGATACCTGTCCCCACTCAAGAGGAATGCTGAGTTTCCCACCACAAGTCAAGAAGAGCCATATTTCCCCTCCTCAAGTTGAGATGAGGGTGGATTGCCCTGCTTCACTTAGAAAGAAATGCTGACGTCCTCTTTGCACCTCAAGAGGAGGCTGGTATCTACTTAACACTTCAAGGGAACCCGGGGGTCTTGTCACAATTCAAAAACCACGTATTTACCCATCCACTCTAGATCAGACCTGACTCCCTTGCACCGATTTGAATGTCAGGCGAGATCAACTCACAACACGAAGGAAGTTCTGATGCCTCGGGTGCTAATTAGAAAAGAACCACAGGTCCCAAGTTCAACTCGCTTGGGTGCCTGAAGCCCCTTTGTCAACTCGAGAGGCAATCAGAGTTCCATATCTCCACACAAGTCGAGACCTGACTCCCTGTTTGAAACGGCATACACAACCCCAGACCCACATCAGAACAGGAGAGGAACCCTTAGGTTCCCGCCTCAACTCGAGATGAGGCCTTCTTCCATTGCACCGACCCCAGTTGAGTCCTGAGAGGCACCTCCCAACTCGACAGTATTCCTGCCTTCCCATAGGAACCATGAGAAGTTCCCTGAGTTCACCGTAGTAAGTTGAGTTAACCCAGGGTTTCCTGCCACAACTCGAGAAACATCATGAGATTTCCCTTTCAACGCATCTTGAGGCCCGATTCCCTGCCATTACTGGAGAGCAGGCCGCGCTCCCCCGTGAAATTCGAATGGATATTGGACTTACCTGGGGCCACATGAGAGTCTCCCTGAATTCCCTGTTGTAACTCGAGAGAAACACCACGTTGTGCTGCAGCTCGAGAAAAAACACAAGATTCCTAGGTGATCGTGAGATGAGGCCCTTCTTTTCCTGAAGGACCTAGAGAGAAATTCCGAGTCTACTCTCAAAACTCCACAGGAGGCTTGACTCCCTTTAGGCCACTCAATTGGCTCCAAGAAATACACGTCGCAGCTCAAGAGTAGAGTGGAGTTCTTTGCTTCAACTTGAGAGATGTGTATAAGAGACAGCCCCCAACATCNCTAGAGAGAAATTCCGAGTCTACTCTCAAAACTCCACAGGAGGCTTGACTCCCTTTAGGCCACTCAATTGGCTCCAAGAAATACACGTCGCAGCTCAAGAGTAGAGTGGAGTTCTTTGCTTCAACTTGAGATGAGGCTTGACTCCCCAGGTGAACATGTAATACAACCCCGAGATCACTGTCAAAACTGGAGAGGAACACAGAGTTTTTGGACACAAACCTAGATGAGGTCTATTTGACCTGCAGTGATTTGAGAACAATTCCCAGCTTCCCATCTCAACTCGAATGGAGATTGGACTTCCCTGGAGCCACAGGAGAGGTTGCCTGAATTCCCCGTGTTAACTCAAGAATTCCGCTGCAAATCGAGAAAAAACCACGAGGTTCCCCCGGCATCACCATATGAGGCACTATCCCACTGCAGCGACTCGAGAGAAATCCCATGTTCCCTCTTCACATCCAAAACGGTACTTGACACCCTTGATGCAACTTAAAATGTTGCCCGACATACTGGTCTCATTTGAGAGGAACACCGAGTTTCCTGGTACAACTTATATTGAGCCCCTTCTGCCATCCTGATCTCGATATGAGAGTGGATTCTCCTGCTTTGTCTGAAAAGGGATACTGACCTTCCCATTGCACCTCAGGAAGAGGCCGGTAGCACACTGAAACTTGAGAGAAAGCCTCAAGGGTCGTGCCACAATCCGAAAGACACCAATTTCCCCGTCCACTCAGGTTAAGTCCTGAATCCCGGGCACCACTTCGAATGTAACCTTGACGATGAAGTCACAAGACTAAGGGGCACTGACACCCCAGTTGCATCCTCCGGAAAAACCTGCAAGTTCCAAATACAACTCGAAAAGTGGCCTGACACCCTTTGAACAACTCGAGAGGCAAGTGGAGTTCCCTGCCTCAACAAAAGACGAGGCTGGACTGCCCAGTTCCAACTCCACAGAGACCCCGAGATCGATGTCAGAAATAGAAAGGAACCCTGAAGTTCCCGCCTCAACTCGAGATGAGGCCCTATTCATCCCTGCAACGAAGCGCGAGGAATCCATAGGTGGCCCTCGCAACGCAAGAGGATATCTGACTTCCCTGAGGAGACACGAGAGGGTCCCTCAGGTCAACACATAACTCGAGAGAAACCCTAGGTTTCCCACCACAGCTCCACGCAAAACAGGAAATTCTCACCTGAACGCTTGAGGAGTCCAATTTACGGTGCAGCGTTTACAAAGAAAGCCCACGTTCCTTCTAGGAACTCGAAAGGGTACTTGACACAGTTGATGAAATTCCATAAGTTTCCCAAATACCCGTCCCCACTCGAGAGCGACACTGACTTTCCCACCACAAGTGAAGAAGAGCCCCATTTTGCCCTCCTCAACTTGAGATGAGGTTCGATTGCCCTGCTTCTCCTGGAAAGGAATGTCGACATCCCCGTCGCACCTCAAGAGAAGGCTGGTATCTACTTGACACTGGAGGCGAACCCAGGGGTCTTGTCACAATTCGAAAGCCACCTATTTTCCCATCCAATCGAGATCAGGCCTGATTCCTTTGCACTGATTCGAATGTCAGCTGACAATCTACTCACAACATGAAGGGACTCCTGATGCCCTGATTGATAATTGGAAAATAGGGTGAGGTTCCAAATTCAATTCGGCTGGAGGCCTTTAACACCTTTGACAATTCGAGATGAATGAAGAGTTCCATGCCTCCACAGAGGCCTAGACCTGACTCAATGTTTGAAATGGCATACACACCCGGAGACCCACGTCAGAAGATGAGAGGTATCCTGAGGTTCCCACCTCAACACGAGAGGAGGCCCTCTTCCATTGAAGCGACCCCAGTGGAGTCCCAAGAGGACACTCCCAACTCCACAGTATCCGTGACTTCCCATAGGTAACATGAGAAGCTACCTGAAGTCACCGTCACTAGATGAGGGAACCCAGTTTGTCCTGCCGCAACTCGAGAAAGACCTGGAGATTCCCCCTTCAGTAGGTCTTGAGGCCTGATTTCCCTGCAATGACTTTAGAGCAATGCCGCGCTTTCCCTCGCAACTTGAAATGAGACTGGACTTTCCTGCGGACACAAGAGGATCCTTGTGTTCCCCATCATAACTCGAGAGAAACCCCACAAGTTGTGCGGCAGCTCGAGAAAAACCACGAGATTCCACCCTCTTCCCTAGATGAGGCCCTTCTTTTCCTGCAGGGCCTAGACAGCAGTCCCAAGTCCTCTCTCAAAACTCCACAGGACAGGAAGAAGCTAACTTGGTGGAGGAATAGGACAGGGAGACCACTTTCTCCCCCTACAAATTCAACAAAAGTACATTTAAACGCCAAGTAAATTCCACAAACAACTTCTGAATGCCGGCAGAGGACATCAGGCACACAGAAAAGCAAGCCATTGTCTTAGAAAGGAGAGAGAAGAAATCCAGCTCCACCCACCAGAACACGAACACAAGCTTCCGTAACCAAGAAACCTTGACAAGCCACCTGTACAAACCCACACATAGCAAGGAAACTCCATGATAATGGAAACTCCACAAACTGCCAGAATACAGAAAGGACACCTCAAACTCAGCAATGTAAACAAGATGAAGAGACAGAGGAATATCCAGCAGGTAAAGGAATAGGATAAATGCTCACCAAACAAAACCAAATAGGAAGAAATAGGGAATCTACCTGATAAAGAATTCCGAATAATGATAGTGAAATTGATCCAAAATCTTGAATTCAAAATGGCACCACAGATAAACAGTCTGGAAACAAGGATTGAGAAGATGCAAGAAAGGTTTAACAAGGACCTAGAAGAAATAAAAAAGAGTCAATATACAATGAATAATGCAATAAATGAGATCAAAAACACTCTGGAGGCAACAGATAGTAGAATAACAGAGGCAGAAGATAGGATTAGTAGATTAGAAGATAGAATGGTAGAAATAAATG
>SJYM01006270.1:3429-48488 GCA_006410775.1 Tragelaphus imberbis
TACATGGTAATTAATTGAAAAGAAAGGAATTAAGAACATACATGCAGGAAAGGACATTCTCCCACAACCAATAAACTGTGCTGGGAAAAATAGAAACCACACACCAAGGAACAATACAGGACACCATCTTATACCACAGACAAAAACTGACTAAAATCCCATAACTTTCCACATCAAGCCCTAACAGTCCTGAGTTCTGGTAAGGCAGACTTTCAGCAACAGCTGCACACAGAAAGCTTCTTCCCTATTTCCCTCACATTTTCCTTCAGCAGCAGCACCTCCTTGCAGGTCTTGAGGAAACTAGACTCCCATCAGACTCAATTGAACCCCACAATGTCCCAAAACTGAAGCCACAGCGGGTCCTAAGGATACCAGAGTCCTGTCAGCCTCAACTGAATTGCACAATGCCTTAAACGTGAAGCCCAGGTGCGTCCTGAGGGACAAGGCTCCCATCAGCCTAAACTAAACTCCACCATGCCCCCAAACTAAAGCCCAAGGGGGTCCTGAAAAGACCAGACTCCATCAGCCTGAACTGAACCCCTCAAAGCCCCAAAACTGAAGCCCCAGTGTGTTCTGAGAAGGCAAGACTCTATCCACCTGGGCTGAACCCCACCATGTCCCAAAGCTGAAAACACGTGGGTCCTGTCAGCCTGAACTGAACCTCACACTGTCCTGTAGCTGAAGCCTCAGTGGATCTTCAGGAGGCCAGAGTCCTGTCAGTGGCCACCCACAGCCACTGGAAGTGCTCCAGCAGAGTCTGGAGTTCCACTTGGAGCCGGGCATGTCAGGGAGGCGGATCTGCATTAACACGGACAGGCATGATCAAGCAGGCTTGCAGGGGCCAGTAAAAGGGTGAAGGAGGCAAGCTCCAGCTCCAAGTATTGTAAGTCCCCTCTTTCTGAGACTACGTGACCTACATGAACCAGACTTTGCAAGGGGGAAGCTGAGTTATAGAGGCAGAAGGAGTAGGAGCTGATGTAAAATTTAAGTGTTTCCTCTTCAGGTTAAGGAGCACTAATTCCCCCCAGGTCCCTAGTTCCTTGTGCCCCAGTGACTGTGAGCTCCTCCTCCAGCGCATATGGCCAACCCCCACACAAACTCCCTGCGACATCTGCAGCCCTGGCCCAAGCCTAACCCCTCCATCAGGCCCCGACAAAGCTCCCTGCCACCACGATGCATCTCACATTCCACCCCAACAAGGTCTTTTTGAAGCCTTAATAATGCATGCCCCTCTTCTCCCTGTGATTTCCCTCGCCTGATGAAGCCAGGCCTGCATCGATTCCAGGTGACTCCATGGGCCTCATTCTATCCAGACTCCACGTGTGTGTCCATCTATATGAGCCTGTCGTGATCTCCTAAAATGAGGGTTATTTGATACACAGAGAATGAGGTGAATGGTGGCCACCAAAGATGTGTCCCCGCAGAACAGTGCTGTATCTGGGAAAAGGGTCTTAGTAGATGTAGCTAAGGATATCAAGGTAAGGTAATCTAGGTTTAGGGTGGCTTCAATCCACCTGACATAGTCCTTAAAAGAGACGAAAGAGGACACAGAGGAAAAGCCTTTTAAAGGCAGAGGGAGAGATGGGAGGGAGGGGGAAACAAGCTCAGGGACCCCTGGCGCCCGTGAAACTTGAAAAGGAAAGAAGGACCCTATCCTGAAGTCTCTGGAGGAACCTCAGCCCTGTGACTTGTTGATCTCAGGTGTCTGGTCTCCAGGATTGGGGGAGGATAAATTTCTGGGTTTTTTTAACCCTCCCAGCTTGTGATCATTTGTTAGAGAATCCACAGAGCAGCCACACAGACCCTGTTCTTTAGAATCCTAGAAGTGTGGATATCACTAAAGGCAGATGGAGGGTGGATTACAGAACCTTAGAGTCAGCACTGGGCCCTCAGAAATGCTAAAGCAGTAGCTGGACGTCAGAATTGTTGAGGAGGCAAGTCTGAAGCCTGTCCCTAGGGGTACTGGCTGCACACACCTCCTCAGGTTCTTACACTGGTACATGTGGTGTAATATCTCAGTCCTGACTGAGGATATTTTCTTATCACTGTTCATATTGCTAATTAAGAAGTCACTAGTTACACAGGTGAAAACCCAATTAGGATGCTTACTCCAGGGATGAGCAGTTCTGAAAATGGTCAGCAGTGGGGACTTATGCATGTGAAGCCAGCAGCACTTCCACACTCCCTACCCCCATACCTCCCAACAAGGGTCTTCAGTGTGTAGCTGGGAGAACCCCACAGAATCATCTCTAAGTAAACACTGGCTGATCCCCTGGCTAGCCACTCCTGAACTTCATCCACACTTTCCAGCTTAACACCTGAATATGTTCAAAGACCTCACAGGATAGAGAAAATGATTGGAACACCTCTAGTGACAGCATGCTTACCGAGGTGGCTCCTGTAGGTCAGGCAGGATGGTCCTGACCTGGGTGATCTTCTGAAAGCTTTCCACTTTCCTACCTGAGTTACTCCTCCTGTCCTGCTCCCACTGTCTGTTTTGATGCTTCCTCACCTCTGCCTGAAACAAATTCCAACAGCATGAGCAGGAGACACAGCCCATCCTTAGAAAATTACAGCCTAGCACCTCCTGAAGAATGTCCAGCAGAACCCTGAAATGCCAAGGACCATCACTCTTGCTCAGCAAACAGGCTCTGCAATATCTAAGCAGAAAAGACGGCATCAAGTACAGCTGCAAGCACTTGAGTGGGTTTATATACACCTCAACGCACACACATGTGTATAGGGCAGGACAGCCTGGTCAGCCAATCATTGTCCGTTTGGGCTTGTGCTTTTAGAAAATGGGCCTCATTGTGCTGGTCAAGGTTCCAGGAACACCAGTGGGTCCTGAGGGTAAGGATGGATATGGACTTGCAGCTTTTACTTGTTTTCTAATCATTTCATCTGGCTCAAAATTGGGAGAGAATTTCAGGAAGAACTTTTTCTAATGAGAGAGACCCAGGGGTCAGGGACAGGAGGGGTGGTGGGTGGAGACAGGCTCAGTGCCCAGGGGCAATGGAAGCCTCTGGAAAACTTGCTGGAAGGAAGCTGCACACAGTGAAGCCCAGGGTCACAGACCTGTCAAGAAGCTGCTGTTTATTACCTCAGATTCTGCTCCGTGGAGTTCAAAATCAGGTCTGTTCAACAGAGTGGCTGTGCATGCTCTGCAATGAGAAGTTTGTGGACCCGTTCCTGGATGCTGTGCTCTGTTGCATAACTGTCCAGCTGAACCCACTTTCCGGGGAGGTGTCTGCCCATAAGAATCCCATGTTCCTGGGAGGTGAGAGTGAACAAGTATCCTCTCTGTGCAGTCATCACAGAGTAGCTTAGTGACTCTCACGTGGACAGTGCTGGGATTAGATGAGAACAATGACATGTTGGGAGACTTCCCCTGAAACACCCCCAGGCCCATCTAGAGTGAAGAGGTCAGTTTAGGTGTACTGGTTGCTGTTATGGTGTGGTAGACTTCATGGGTACCTTTTGTTTCTTCCTCAGGACACTACAGAGGCCTCTCCAGTACACATTAGACAGCCTGCCCAGGAACAGTGGACTGTGAGAGGGAAGGACCGGGCTGAGAGGGCCTTTGTGCTCTGAGTTGGGAGTGGAAAACAAATGGTGAGTGTGTTCCAGAAAAGCAGCCCTGGTGATGGGAGACTTGTTCAAACAATCTGAGTACGAGTTGGAAAGAATTTCCAGACATAGAGTGTCTCAGAAGGCAGTGAGTTTTTATTAAGAACAAAGAGCAGAGATAAAGTGGGCACTGTGAGTGCAGCAGGCCAACCTGCTTACAGACTAAGGAAAGTCGACAGCTTTTGTGGCTTCAAGACAAAGAAAATTCCTGCTGGAAGGTTGGTGTTAGGTGATTGGTTGGAGCACCATAGGGTGTTTACTGGAGTGGGCATCTTTGCCTGGTAGGGAGTCAGGAAGCTTGTTCATGATGATCAGGGGCTTTTGGCAACAGTCGCAAAGGGATTCAGTCAGATTCATAGTTGACTTTGGTTCTGGGCTCCACTTCTGTGGCCTTGGTGTGAGGCCTCCCAGCTGTGGCCTTGGAGAAGTACTCACCTCAAGACTCACCCTTCAGAGTAAATTTCCATCACGTTATCTCTGTAGGAGAGATCCAGTGATCCTAGGTCTGTTTGGAAAATTCTTGGATACCACAGAGACACATACTGAGTGTCAACCTGGTTATTGAACCTTGTTGGCAAAATTAGCATTTTCTCTCTGTTGGTGCTAAAAGGGTGTGGGCTGGCAGCTGCCTAATAATCCATTCAAATGATGTTTTCCTACTTATGACATCAAGGCTATGCTATGCTATGCTATGCTATGCTATGCTAAGTCACTTCAGTCGTGCCCGACTCTGTGTGACCCCATAGACGGCAGCCCACCAGGCTTCCCTGTCCCTGGGATTCTCCAGGCAAGAACACTGGAGTGGGTTGCCATTTCCTTCTCCAATGCTTGAAAGTGAAAAGAGAAAGTGAAGTCATTCAGTCATGTCCGACTCTTAGTGACCCCATGGACTGCAGCCTACCAGGCTCCTCCATCCGTGGGATTTTCCAGGCAAGAGTACTGGAGTGGGATGCCATTGCCTTCTCCTATGACATCAATAGGTTTGGTCAAAAAACTTTTTCGATTTCTTGTGTAAGCAGGCATCTTGCAACTCCTTGCTGCAGGATTATTTCCATTAGAATGTCAACTAATCAAGGTAACAACAGTATGGGATTCAGCACTCTTAGACAATTTCCCAAGCCTGTTTCCTCAGGGGCATACCCAATATAAGCTAGGAATGGGTTCACAAGGCTCAGAAAATGCAGGGAAATATACTGCCTATGACCCTGGAAATTAGGGCCTCTTGTTAACCTGGAGTTCTCACATCTTAGAATCTAGACAGTTGCTGATAGACAGATGTCTGAAAAAGCACTCTGCTTTTATGCCTTTCATTCATCTGGGAAGTGAGGTCACCCAGAGGACTGTGGATGTGTGATTCAAAGTGCAGATTTAGGGGAGGATGCTCTACCTGGAGACTGTGGACACGTGATCCATGATGCATGCTTTAGGAGGGGGTCACCATAGACACTGCGGATGTGCCACTCCAGGTATAGGGTCTAGGAAGTGGGGTTACCCTGCCAGTTATGGACATGTTTCCACAGGGGCAGGGTCTGGGGGATGGGGTCATCCCAGTGACTGTGCCTGTATGACGCCAGGTACAGGGTCTGTGGAGATGTGTCATCCTAGAGACTGTGAAATGTGACCCCAGGTGCAGGGTCTGGGGGGTGGGATAAACCTCGTGACTCTGGATGTGTGACCAAAGGTGAAGGTTATGGGGAGGGTCTCACCCAAGGATTGTGGACATATGACCCCAGATATATGGTCAGTGAGATGGGGTCACCCTGGAGACTGTGAATATGTTACTTCTGGTGCAGGTTCTGGGAGGGGTTTACACTGGAGACTGTGGTTATGAGAACCCAGAGGCAAGGTCTGTAAGGTTAGATCACCTCAAGACTGTGGTCCTGATACCGCAGACCAGGGTCAGTGAGATTGGGTCACCCTGCGAAATGTGAATGTGTGACTCCAAGTATACAATCTGGGGAAGATTTTCGCCCTGGAGACTGTGGACATGTGGACACCAGGTCCAGGGTCTGGCAGGGGGGTGTCACACTGGAGACTGTGGACATATGACCCCAGATACAAGATCTGGGAAATGGCAGCACCCCAGAGACTATGGACATGTGTCACCAGGTACTGGGTCTGAGAGAATGCACATGGTATAGACTAGATATGTGACCCCAAATACAGTGCCTGGGAGAGGTCACCCTTGGGACTGAAGACATGTGATCTCAGATACAGGATCTGGGATGGTGTCACCCTGGAAACTATAGACATGTAACACCAGCATATGGTCTGGGAGGGGAGCTCACAATGGAAACTCTGGCCGTGTCATCCCAGGCGCTTGGACTAATGTGGTAGTGTCACCCGGAAGTCTGTGGACTATATCCACAGATATGGGCGGGGGGGGTGGGGTGTCACCCTGGAGACTGGAAATGTGACCATAGGTTCAAAGTCTGGGAGTCCTGATCACCATGGAGACTATGTACATGTGACCAGCCAGAACAGTTCTGGTGTGGTGGGGTCACCATGGATAAAGTGGACATGTGACCCCAGGTATAGGGTCTGGCAGAGGCGGTTACCCTGGAAACTGGAAATGTGACCCCAGGTACAGGGTCTGGGCAAGGTGTCACCAAGGAGACTGTGGACATTTGACCCCAGGTGCTTGTATTTCAAAGGGGTGATCCTTTAGCCTGTGGATGTGTGACCTCAGGTGAAAGGTCTGGGAGTAAAGGTCACCTTGGACTGTGGTCATCTAACACCATGTTCAGGGTTTGGAGAGAGGGCTCTCTGTGGTGATGTGGACATGTGACCCCAGGTGCAGGTTCTGTGAGGATATTTCTCCCTGGAGAAATTTGACAGGAGACCAAAATGCAGTGTATGGGGTAGAGGCAGACCCTGGAGCCTGTGGATGTGTAAAGCCAGATGAGTCTTGGAGGTGGGGTCACCATGGAGACTGTGGACATGTGAACCCTGGTTCAGGGTCTGGGAGAGTGTTCACTCTGGAGACTATGAACATGTGACCGTATGAATAGGGTCTATGAAGGGGTTCATCAGGGAAACTGTGGCAATGTGACTCCCTGTAAAGTATCTGATATGGGTTGTGAACATGGAGACTGTGGTCATATAACCCCTGATGCTGGGGAGAAAGGGGTCACCCTGGAAACTGTGGGTGTGTGATCCCAGGTGCTTGATCTGAGAGTGGTTCATCATGGAGACTATGGACGTGAAATTCCAGGGATATGGTCTTGAAGGTGGGGTTGTGTGCAATTGTTTCTGGTTACTTGGTCTGGGTGGTAGGGTCACCCTGAGGACTATGAATGTGTGACCCAAAATGCAGGGTCTGGGGAGGGTGCTCCCCCTGCAGACCCTATGATGTGTGATCCCAGATGCAGGATCTGGGATGTGGGATCACTCTGGTGATTGTGGATTGTTACATCATGTGAATAGTCTGGGAGGGGGTTACCTTGAAGACTCTGGACATGTTACCCTAAGTGCAGGGACTGGAAGGTGGTGTCACAGGACATTGTGGTCCTGAGACCTCAGGTACAGAGTCTGGATGTTTGCACATACTAGAGACTGTGGACATGTGTTGCCATGTATATGGTCTGGGAGGCATGCATTCTGGATACTACAGAAATTTGACCCCATGTAGAGGATCAAGTGGGGGTTACCCTGGAGAATGTTTATGTGTGACCCCATGTGCAGTTTCTAGGAGGTGGAGTCACACTTCAGACTTTAGAAATGTGTCCCTGGTCCAGGGTGTGGGAGGGGGATCCCCCTGGATTTTGTGGACATGGGACCTTAGGTACAGGGTCTGGGAGGAGACGTCACACTGGGCACTGTGGTCATGTGACACAAGGTACATAGTCTGGAGGTAGTCTCATCCTGGATACCGTTTATGTGTGACCCCAGGTGCAGGATCTGGGAGGTGAGTCACCCTGTAGACCCTACACATGCGACCCCAGGTACAGGTTCTGGGAAGTGGGGTTACTCTGTGGCCAGTGGATATGTGACCAAAGGTCCCAGATCTGGGGAGGGGTTACACCAAGGAGACTGTGGATGTGTGACCACACATACAGACGCTGGGAAGGTGTCATCCAGATTAACATGGATTTGTGAACCTGGTAAGGTGTAGTCAACCTGGAGACTGTGTACATGTGAATGCAAGTGTGGGATATGAGCTGTGTCAACAAGAATTTTGACATGTGACCCCAGGTGCAGGTACTTCAAAGCAGTCAACATGGAGCCTGTGGATGCGTGAACACAGGCCAAGTGTATGGTATGTGAGGTCACCCTTGAGACTGGACTTGCAACTCCAGGTGCAGGGTCTTGAGGTCGGTTCACTTTGCAAACTGTGGATATGTGACCTCAGGTTCAGGGTCTTGGAGGACATTCACCCTGCAGAATGTGGACATGTGATCCCACGTACAGGGTCTGCAAATGTGATCACCAGGGAGACTGTGGCCATGTGACACCTGGTATAGTATCTGAAGAGGGATACTCCACTCGAATGGAGACTGGACATCCCTGGGGCCACACGAGAACCTCCTTGAATTCCCTTTCCTAACATGAGAGAAACACCACACGTGGCAACAGAGCTCGAGACAAATCTCGAGATTGACCTGTCATCTGGAGCTGAGTGCCTTCTTTTCCTGCAAGGCCTAGAGAGCAATCCCGAGCCCCTCTCAAAATTTCACAGAAGACTTGACTCCATTTAGACCATCAATGGGCTCCAAGAGACAGCTGTCGCAACTCGAGAGAAGAGCGGAGTTCTTTGCTGCAACTCAAGACGAGGCCTGACTCCACGGGTGAAGTTTGAATGAAACACCGAGGTCCCTGTCGCCACTGGAGACGAATATGTAATTTCTGGACAGAAGCCTAGATTAGGTCTATTTGCCCTGCAGTAACTTGACAGCAAACCCCAGACACCCTGGCAACTCAAAGGAGATAGAACTTCCCTGGGGCACAACCAGAGGCTCCCTGAATTGTGAGTCATAACTCGAAATTCTGACCGCATCTAGAGAAAAACGACAAAGTTCCCCCATCACCGAGAGATGAGTCCCTTTCCCCCTGCAGTGCCTCGACAGAAATCCCACTTTCCCTCTTGAAGTTCTATACGGTACTTGACAACCTTGATGCAACACGAAAAGTTCCCTAACATACCCGTTTCATTAGAAAGTATCAAAGAATTTCCAGGCACAACTAAATCTGAGCCCTGTCTCTATTCCTGATCTCGACATGAAGGTCAATTCCTCTGCTGTGTTTGGAAATGGATCCCAAACTTCCTGTCTCAACTCAGTAAAAGACTGGACTCAGACTGAAACACAGGATGAATCCTCGTGGTTCATGACAGATTCTGAAAGACACCAACTTCCGCGTCCACTCAAGAGAAGTAACAATGCCTGGGCACCTTTTCCAATGGAATCCAGAGGATGAATTCACCACACGAAGGGGCACTGACACGCTGGGTGCATCTTCCTGAAAGAGCTGCTGGTTCCAAGTACAACTAAACAAGTGGCCTGACACCCCATGAACACCTCGAGAGGCAAGCAGAGTTCCCTGCCTTCACACAAGCCGAGGCCTAACTCCAGGTTAAAAACACCCAAAGACCCCGAGATCGATGTCAGAACAGGCGAGGAAGCCTGAGATTCCCACCTCACCTCCAGATGAGGGCCTCTTCCATGGCACTGAACCTAGGGGAATCCCAAGACAACCCTCTCAAATACACAGTATTCCCCCTTCTCATAGGCACCAAGGGAAGCTGCCTGATGTCACCGTCACAAGGCCAGGGAACCTAGGGATTCTTATAGCAACTCGAGAAACACCTCGTGATACCGCCTTCAACACGTCTTGAAGCCGGATTCCCCTGCTGTGATTGAAGAACATCCCGGGGCCTCTTCGCCACTCGAATGGGGACTGGACTTCCCTGGGGCCAAAAGAGAAGCACCCTGAGTTCCCCGTCGTAGCTCGAGAGAAACACAACACATCAAGCCGCAGTTCAAGAAAACACCATGAGATTCCTCCAATATCGCCACATGAGGTCCTTTTTTTCATGCAAGGCCTAGAGAACAACCCCGAGTCCTCTCTCAAAACTCCACAGAACGCTTGATTCCCCTTTTTTTTAACAAAATGATCTTCAAGGTCTAACCCTGGCAACTCGAGAGGAGAGGGGAGTTCTCTGCTTCAACTAGAGAGGAGACCTAACTCCCCAGCTGAAGCTTGAATGCAACCCCGAGATCCCTAGCTCCCCTGAAGGGGAACACGGAGTTTCTGGACACACACCTAGAAGACTAGAAGAGGTCTCTTTGCCCTGCAGCTACTTGAGAGCAATCCCCAGCTCTCCCACGCCATTATGAATGGAGATTGGTCTTCCCTGGGGCCACACGAAAGGCTCCCTGAGTTCCGGGTCGTAACTCCAGAATCCCGCCGTAAGTGGACAACAACCACGTGGTTTCCCAGTCATCACCAGATGAGTCCCTTTTCCACTGTAGCATCTTGAGAGAAATCCCACGAAACTACTGGATCATCGATACGGACATTGACAGCCTTGAGAAATTTCAAATGTGGCCCGACATACCGGTCTCATTGGAGAGGAACACCGAGGATCCCGGCACAACTTCCTCTGAGCACCTTCTTCCCTCCTGATCTCAACATGAGGGCCCATCCCACTGCTATGTCTGGAAAGGGATCCCAACCTTCCAGTCCCACCTCAGGAGGAGGCCAGTCTCACTTGGAAACTCGAGAGGAAGCCTCATGGGTCATGCCACATTCCGAAAGACACTGATTTCCCTGTTCACTCAAGAGAAGTCCCGATGCCTGGGCACCTTTTCCAATGGAACCCCGAGGATGCTGTCACCACACAAAGGGGCACTGACACCCTGGTTGCATCTTCCCAAAAGAGCCGCTGGTTCCAAGTACAACTCGACAAGTGGCCTGACACCCCATTAACACCTTGATAGGCAAGCTGAGTTCCGTGCCTCAACACAAGACGAGGCCTAACTCCCTGTTACCAAACACCCAAAGACCCCAAGATCGATGTCAGAACAGGAGAGGAAGCCTGAGATTCCCGCCTCACCTCCAGATGAAGCCCTCTTCCTTGGTACTGAACCCAGAGGAGTTCCACGACAAAACTCTCAACTACACAGTATTGCCCCTTCTCATATGCACCTATGGAATCTGCCAGAGTTCACCATCACAAGCCCAAGGAACTTAGGGATTCTTACAGAAACTCGAGAAACACCTCGAGATACCCCGTTCAACACGTCTTGAAGCCCGATTCCACTGCTGTGACTCGAGAGCCATCTCAGGCCCTCCTCACCAGTCGAATGGGGATTGGACTACACTGAGGCCACACGAGAGGCTCACTGAGTTCCCCGTCGTAGCTCGAGAGAAACGCCACAAGTTGAGTCGCAGCTGGAGAATACACCACGAGATTCACCCGACATCGCCAGATGAGACCCTTCTTTGCCTGCAGGGCCTAGAGAGCAACCCCGAGTCTTCTCTCAAAACTCAACAGAAGGCTTGACCCCCCCCTTTTTTTTTTTTTCTAACACAATGGGCTTTAAAATCTAGCCTTGGCAACTTGAGAGGAGAGGAGAGTTCTTTGCTTCAACTAGAGCCGAGACCTGACTGCCCGGCTGAGGCTTGAATGCAACCAGGAGATACCTAGCGCCCCTGAAGGGGAACACGGAGTTTCTGGAGTCACGCCTAGAAGATTCGAAGAGGTCTTTTTGCACTGCAGCGACTCGAGAGCAATCCCCAGCTCTCCCACGCCATTTTGAATGGAGATTAGTTTTCCCTGGGGCCACAAGAGAGGCTCCCTGACTTCCGTGTCGTAACTCGAGAATCCCGCCGTAAGTCGAGAACAACCACGTGGTTGCCCAATCATCCCCGGAGGAGGCCCTTTCCCACTTCATCGTCTTGAGAGAAATCCCACGAACCCACTGTATCATCAAAACGGACCTTGAGAGCCTTGAGGAAATTTCAAATGTAGCCCAACATACCAGTCTCATTGAAGAGGAACACCGAAGTTCCCAGCACAACTTCCTCTGAGCCTCTTCTTCCCTCCTGATCTCGACATGTGGGTCGATCCCCCTGCTTTGTGTGGAAAGGGATCCCGACTTTCCAGTCCCACCTCAGGAGGATGCCGGTCTGACTTGGAAACTCGAGAGTGAAGCCTCGAGGGTCGTACAAGATTCCGAAAGACACCGATTTACCCGTCCACTGAAGAGAAGTCCCGATGCCTGGGCACATTTTCAATGGAACCCCGAGGATAAAGTCACCACACGAAGGGACACTGCCACCCTGCATGGGTTCTCCTGAAAGTGCCGCTGGTTCCAAATACAACTCAACACATGTTCTGACACTCTATGAACACGTCAAGAGGGAAGCGGAGTTCCATGCCGCCACACAAGATGAGGCCTATCTCCTTGTTCCAAACCCGCAAAGACCCTGAGATCGATGTCAGAAAAGGAGAGGAAGCCTGAGATTCCCGCCTCACCTCCAGATGAGGCCCTCTTCCATGGCACTGAACCCAGGGTTGGCCAAAGACAACCGTCACATCTGCACAGTATTCCCCTTTCTCATAGGCACCAAGGGAAGGTGCCAGAGGTCACTGTCAGAAGCCGAAGGAACATAGGGATTCTTACAGCAACTCGAGAAACACCTCGAGATACCCCCTTCAACACGTCTTGAAGCCCGATTCCCCTGCCATGACTCGAGAGACATCCCGGGCCCTCCTCGCTACTCGAAAGGGGACTAGACTTCCCTGGGGACACAAGAGAGGCTCCCTGAGTTCCCCGTCGTAACTCGAGAGAAACGCCACACGTCGAGCCGCAGCTCGAGAAAACACCATGAGATTCCCCCGACATCACCAGATGAGGCCCTTCTTTCCCTGCAGGACCTAGACAACAACCCCGAGTCCTCTCTCAAAACTCCACAGAAAGCTTGATTCCCCCTTTTTTTTTTTTAACACAATGGGCTTCAGGAGGTAGTCTTGGACACTCATGAGGAGAGGGGAGTTTTTGCTTCAACTCGAGATGAGGCCTGACTCACCGGCTGAAGCTTGAATGCAACCCCGAGAGCCCTAGTGCTCCTGAAGGGGAACACGGAGTTTCTGGACACACGTCTAGAAGACTAGAAGAGGTCTCTTTCCCCTGCAGCAACTCGAGAGTAATTCCCAACCCACCCACACCATTTTGAATGGAGATCTGTCTTCCCTCGGGCCACAAGAGAGGCTACCTGAGTTCCCCGTCATAACACGAGAATCCCGCTGTAAGTGGAGAACAAACACGTGGTTGTGCAGTCATCGACAGATGAGGCCCTTTAGCGCTGCAGCATCTTGAGAAAAATCCCACCAACCCACTGGATCATCGAAATGGATCTTGACAGCCTTGAGGAAACTTCAAATGTGGCCCAACATACTGGTCTCATTGGACAGGAACACCGAGGTTCCCGGCACAACTTCCTATGAGCCCCTTCTTCCCTCCTGATCTCGACATGAGGGTCGATGGCCCTGCTTTGTCTGGAAAGGGATCCCGACCTTCCAGTCCCACCTCAGTAGGAGGCCAGTCTCACTTGGAAACTCGAGATGAAGCCTTGTGGGTTGTGCCACATTCTGAAAGACATCGATTTCCCCATCCACTCAAGAGAAGTCCCGATGCCTGTGCACCTTTTCCAATGGAACCCCGAGGATGAAGTCACCACACGAAGGGGCACTGACACCCTGGGTGCATCCACCCGACAGAACCGCTGGTTCCAAGTACAACTCTACAAGTGGCCTGTCACCCCATGAACACCTCGGGAGGCAAGCGGAGTTCCATTCGTCCACAGAAGACAAGGCCTAACACCCTGTTCCAAACCCCCAAAGACCCCGAGATCGATGTCAGAACAGGAGAGGAAGCTGGAGGTGCCACCTAACCTCCAGATGAGGCCATCTTCCATGGCACTGAACCCAGGGGAGTCCCAAAACAACCTTCTCAACTGCACAGTATTACCCCTTCTCAGAGGCACCAAGGGAAGCTGCCAGAGATCACCATCAGAAGCCGAAGGAAGCTAGGGATTCTTAGAGCAACTCGAGAAACACTTCGAGATACCCCCTTCATCACGTCTTGTAGCCCGATTCCCCTGCCGTGACTCGAGAGACATCCCGGGCCCTCCTCGCTACTCGAAAGGGGACTGGACTTCCCTGTGGATACAAGAGAGGCTCCCTGAGTTCCCCATCATAGCTCGAGAGAAACACCACACGTCGAGCTGCAGCTCGAGAAAACACCGTGAGATTCCCCCGACATCTCAAGATGAGGCCCTTCTTTTCCTGCAGGGCCTAGAGAGCAACCCCAAGTCCTCTCTCAAAACTTCACAGAAAGCTTGATTCCCTTTTTTTAAACACAGTGTGCTTCAGGAGCTAGCCTTGGAAACTCGAGAGGAGAAGGGAGTTCTTTGCTTCAACTCGAGACGAGGCCTGACTCGCCGGCTGAAGCTTGAATGCAATCCCGAGATCCCTAGAGCGCCTGAAGGGGAACACGGAGTTTCTGGACACACGCCTAGAAGACTAGAAGAGGTTTCTTTGCCCTGCAGTGACTCGAGGGCAATCCCCAGCTCTCCCACATCATTTTGAATGGAGATTGGTCTTCCCTGGGGCCACACGAGAGGCTCCCTGAGTTCCCCGTCATAAATCGAGAATCCCGCCATATGTCGAGAACAACCACGTGGTTGCCCAGTCATCGGCAAATGAGGCCCTTTCCCGCTGCAGTGTCTTGAGAGAATTCTCACGAATCCACTGGATCATCGAAACTGACCTTGACACCCTTGAGGAAACTTCCAATGTGACCCAACCTACCGGTCTCATTGGACTGGAACACCGAGGTTCCCGGCACAACATCCTCTGAGCCCCTTCTTCCCTCCTGATCTCTACATGAGGATCGATCTCTCTGCTTTGTCTGGAAAGGGATCCCAACTTTCCAGTCCCATCTCAGGAGGAGGACAGTCTCACAAGGAAACTAGAGAGGAAGCCTAATGGGTCATGCCACATTCCGAAAGACACCAATATCCCTGTTCACTCAAAAGAAGTCCCGATGCCTGGGCACCTTTTGCAATGGAACCCCAGCAATGAAGTCACCACACGAAGGGGCACTGACACCTTGAGTGCATCCTCCCGAAAGAGCCGCTGGTTCAAAGGACAACTCGACTAGTGGCCTGACACCCCATGAACACCTCAAGAGGCAAGCGGAGTTCCATGCCTCCACACAAGACGAGGCCTAACTCCCTGTTCCAAACCCCTGAAGACCCAGAGATCGATGCCAGAACAGGAGAGGAAGCCTTAGATTCCCTCCTCACCTCCAGATGAGGCCCTCTTCCATGGCAATGAAACAAGGGGAGTCCCAATACACCCCTCTCAACTGCACTGTATTCCCCCTTCTTAGTGGTACCAAGGGAAGCTGCCAGAGGTCACCGTCACAAGCCCAGGGAACCTAGGGTTTCTTACAGCAACTCGAAAAACTCCTTGACATACCCCTTTAAACACGTCTTGAAGCCTGATTCTCCTACGGTGACTCGAGAGCCATCTCGGGCCCTCCTGGCCACTCGAATGGGGACTGGGCTTCCCTGGGGCCACAAGAGAGGCTCCGTGAGTTCCCCGTTGTAGCTCGAGAGAAAAGCCACATGTCGAGCCACAGCTCGAGAAAACACCATGAGATTCCCCTACATTGCCAGATGACGCCCTTCTTTACCTGCAGGGCTTAGAGAGCAACCCCGAGTCCTCTCTCAAAACTCCACAGAAGGCTTGAATCCTTTTTTTTTTTTTTTAACACAATGGGCTTCAAGTAATAGCCTTGAAAACTCGAGAGGAGAGGGGAGATCTTTGCTTCAACTTGAGACGAGGCCTGACTCCCTGGCTGAAGCTTGAATGCAACCCCGAGAACCCTAGAAGCCCTGAAGGGGAACACGGAGTTTCTGGACACACGCCTAGAAGACTAGAAGAGGTCTCTTTGCCCTGCAGCGACTCGACAGCAATTCCCAGCTCCCCACGCCATTTTGAATGGAGATTGGTCTTCCCTGGGGCCACATGAGAGGCTCCCTGAGTTCCCTGTCATAACTCGAAAATCAGGATGTAAGTTGAGAACAACCAATTGATTGCCCTGTCATGGCCATATGAGGACTTTTCCCACTGCACAATCTTGAGAGAAATCCCACGAACCTACCGGATCATCGAAACAGACCTTGACAGACTTGAGGTAACTTCAAATGTGGCCGAAAATACCGGTATCATTGGACAGGAACACCGAGGTTCCCGGCACAACTTCCTCTCAGCCCCTTCTTCCCTCCTGATCTCGACATGAGGGTCGATCCCCCTGCTTTGTTTGGAAAGGGATCCCGACCTTCCAGTCCCACCTGAGGAGGAGGCCTGTCTCACTTGGAAACTTGAGAGGAAACATCGTGGGTCGTCCCACATTCCAAAAGACAACGATTTCCCTGTCCACACAAGAGAAGGCCCGATGCCTGGTCACCTATTCTAATGGAATCCCGACGAAGAAGTCACCACACGAAGGGTCACTGACACCCTGTTTGCATCCTCCCGAGAGAGCAGCTGGTTCCAAGGACAACTAGACAAGTGGCCGAAACCCACGAGAGGCAAGCGGAGTTCTAGGCCTCCACACAAGGCGAGGCCTAATTCCCTGTTCCACACACCCAAAGACCCCGAGATCCATGTCAGAACAGGAGAGGAAGCCTGAGATTCCCACCTCACTTCCGGATGAGGCACTCTTCCATGGCACTGAACCCAGGGGTGTCCCAAGACAACCTTATCAACTGCAAAGCATTCCCCCTTCTCATAGGCACCAAGGGAAGCTGCCAGAGGTACCGTCACAAGCCCACGGAACCTAGTGATTCTTACAGCAACTCGAGAAACACCTCGAGATATCCCTTTCAACACGTTTTGAAGCCCGATTCCCCTGCCGTGACTCGAGAGCCATCCCGGGCACTCCTCGCCACTCGAATGGGGACTGGACTTCACTGGGCAACAAGAGATGATCACTGAGTTCCCCGTCGTAGCTCGAGAGAAATGCCACACGTTGAGCCACAGCTCGAGAAAACATCATGAGATTCCCCCGACATCACCACATGAGGTCCTTCTTTTCCTGCAGGGCCTAGAGAGCAACCCCGAGTCCTCTCTCACAACTCCACAGAAGGCTTGATTCCCTTTTTTTTTTTTTAACACAATGGGCTTCAAGAGCTAGCCTTGACCACTCGAGAGGAGAGGGAGTTCTTTGTTTCAAATCGAGACAAGGACTGACTCCCCAGCTGAAGCTTGAACGCAACCCCGAGATCCCTACCACCCCTGAAGGGGAACTTGGAGTTTCTGAACATACGTCTAGAAGACTAGAAGAGGTCTCTCTGCCCTGCAGCGACTCGAGAGCAATCCCCAACTCTCCCACGCCATTTTAATGGAGATTGGCGTTCCCTGGGGCCACACAAGAAGAGCCCTGAGTTCCGGGTCTTAACTCGAGAATCCCGCCGAAAGTCGAGAATAACCACGTGGTTGCCCAGTCATCACCAGAGGAGGACATTTCCCGCTGCAGTGTGTTGAGAGGAATCCCTCGAACCCGGTGGATCATCGAAATGCAACTAGACAGCCTTGAAGAAAGTTCAAATGTGGCCCAACATACCAGTTTCATTGGAGAGGAACACAGAGGTTCCCGGCACAACTTCCTCTGAGCCCCTTTTTCCCTCCTGATCTTGACATAAGGGTCGATCCCCTGCTTTGTCTGGAAAGGGATCCCGACCATCAAGTCCCACATGAGGAGGAGGCCGGTCTCACTTGGAAACTCGAGAGCAAACATTTTGGGTCGTGCCACATTCTGAAAGACACCGATTTCCCTGTCCACTCAAGAGAAGCCCCGATGTCTGGGCACCATTTCCAATGAAACCTCGAGGATGAAGTCACCACACGAATGGGCACTGACACCCTGGTTGCATCATTTCGAACGAACCGCTGGTTCCAAGGACAACTGGACAAGGGGCCTAACACCCCACGAACACCTCGAGATGCAAGCGGAGTTCCATGCCTCCACACAGGACGAGGGCTAACTCCCTGTTCACAACCCCCAAAGACCCCGAGATCGATGTCAGAACAGGAGAGGCACCCTTAGGTTCCTTCCTCAACTCGAGATTAGGCCTTATTCATCCCTCAAGCCATGCTCAAGGAATCCCGAGGTGCCCCTCGCATTGCCAAAGCAGCTTTGACTTAATTTAGGAGACACAAGCAGGTCCCCCGTGTCGACACGCAACTCGAGAGGGACTTGTAGCTTCCTGCCACAACTCCAACCAACCCAGCAAAGTCTCCCCTGCACGCTTTAGGTGCCCGTTTGACGCTGCTACATTTCCAAAGCAAGCCCACGTTCCCTCTTGGAACTCGAAAGAGTACTTGACATGCTCTAAGAAACTCCAGTAGTTGCCCCAGATACCTGTCCCCACATAAGTGGAATGCTGAGTTTCCCGCCACAAGTCAAGAAGAGCCCCATTTTCCCCTCCTCAACTTGAGATGAGATTCGATTGCCCTGCTTCTCCTGGAAAGGCATGCCGATATCCTTGTCGCACCTCGAGAGAAGGCTGGTATCTACTTGACACTGAAGGGGAACCCAGGGGTCTTGTCACAATTGGAAAGCCACATATTTTTCCATCAGGTCGAGATCAGGCCTGATTTCCTTGCACCGATTCGAATGCCAGCTGAGAATCCACTCACAACATGAAGGGACTCCTGATGCCCCAATTGCTAATTGGAAAAGAGGGTCAAGTTCCAAATTCAACGCACCTGGAGGCCTTTAACACCTTTGACAATTCGAGATGAAAGAAGAGTTCCATGCCTCCACAGAGGCTGAGACCTGACTCCGTGTTTGAAATGGCATACACACTCAGAGACCCATGTCAGAACATGAGAGGTATCCTGAGGTTCCCACCTCCACTCGAGATGAGTCCCTCTTCCATTGCATCGACCCAGTGGAGTCCCAAGAGGACACTCCCAACTCCACAGTATTCCTGATTTCTCATAGGTACCATGAGAAGCTACCTGAAGTCACCGTCACAAGTCGAGGGAACCCAGTTTGTCCTGCCGCAACTCAAGAAAGACCTGGAGATTCCCCCTTCAATTGGTCTTGAGGCCTGATTCCCCTGCCATGACTTGAGAGCAATGCCACGGTCCCCCTCGCAACTAGAATGGAGACTGGACTTCCCTGGGGACACAAGAGGCTCCTTGTGTTCCCTGTCATAACTAGAGAGAAACCCCACACGTCATGTGGCAGCTAGAGAAAAACCATGAGATTCTACCCTCTTGCCTAGGTGAGGCCCTTCTTTTCCTGCAGGGCCTAGACAGCAGTCCCAGGTCCTCTCTCAAAACTCCACAGGACAGGAAGGACCTAACTAGGTGGAGGAATAGAACAGGGAGACCACTTTTTCCCCCCACAAGTTCATCAAAATTACATTTAAACGCCAATAAATTCCACAAACAACTTCTGAATGCCAGCAGAAGATATCAGGCACACAGAAAAGCAATCCATTGTCTTAGAAAGGAGGGAGAAGAAATTCAGTTCCACCCACCAGAAAAACAACACAAGCTTCTGTAACCAAGAAACCTTGACAAGCCACCTGTACAAACCCTCACACAGCAAGGAAACACCATGATAAAGGAAACTCCACAAACTGCCAGAATACAGAAAGGACACCTCAAACTCAGCAATATAAACAAGATGAAGAGAAAGAGGAATGCCCAGAAGATAAAGGAACAGGATAAATGCCCACCAAACCAAATCAAAGAGGAAGAGATAGGGAATCTACCTGGTAAAGAATTCCGAATAGTGATAGTGAAATTGATCCAAAATCTTGAAATCAAAATGGAATCACACATAAACAGTCTGGAGACAAGGATTGAGAAGATGCAAGAAAGGTTTAACAAGGACCTAGAAGAAATAAAAAAGAGTCAATATACAATGAATAATGCAATAAATGAGATCAAAAACACTCTGGAGGCAACAAAGAGTAGAATAACAGAGACAGAAGATAGGTTAGTGGATTAGAAGATAGAATGGTAGAAATAAATGAATCAGAGAGGAAAAAAAGACAAGTGAATTCAAAGAATTGAGGACAATCTTAGAGACCTCCAGGACAATATTAGATGCTACAACATTCAAATCATAGGAGTCCAACAAGAAGAAGACAAAAAGAAAGACCATGAGAAAATTCTTGAGGAGATAATAGTAGAAAACTTCCCTAAAATGGGGAAGGAAATAATCATTCAAGTCCAAGAAACTCAGAGAGTCCCAAACAGGATAAACCCAAGATGAAACGCCCCAAGACACATATTAATCAAATTAACAAAGATCAAACACAAAGAACAAATATTAAAAGCAGCAAGGGAAATACAACAAATAACACACAAGGGTCTTCCCATAATGATAACAGCTGATCTTTCAATAGAAACTATTCAAGCCCGGAGGGAATGGCAAGACATACTTAAAGTGATGAAAGAAAATAATCTACAGCCCAGATTATTTTACCAATGATCTCATTCAAATATGAAGGAGAAATCAAAGCTTTACAGACAAGCAAAAGCTGAGAGAATTCAGCACCACCAAACCAGCTCTCCAACAAATTCTAAAGGATATTCTCTAGACAGGAAACACAAAAAGTGTGTATAAATTCGAACCCAAAACAGTACAGTAAATGGAAACAGGATCATACTTATCAATAATTACCTTAAACATAAATGGGTTGAATGCCCCAACTAAAAGACAAAGACTGGCTGAATGGACCCAAAAACCAGACCCAAACCTATGTTTTCTACAAGAGAACCACCTCAAAACAAGGGACACATACAGACTGAAAGTGAAGGGCTGGAAAAAGATTTTCCAAGCAAATAGAGACCAAAAGAAAGGAGCAATAGCAATACACATATCAGATAAAATAGACTTTAAAACAAAGGCTGTGAAAAGAGGCTAAGAAGGTCAGTACATAATGATCAAAGTATCAATCCCAGAAGAAGATATAGCACTTATAAATACATATGCACTCTCAACATAGGAGTACCACAATATGTAAGACAAATGCTAACAAGTATGAAAGGAGAAATTAATAATAACACAATAATAGAGGGAGACTTTAATACCCCACTCACAACTATGGATAGATCAATTAAACAGAAAATTAACAAGGAAACACAAACTTTAAATGATACAATAGACCAGTTAGGCCTAATTGATATCTATAGGACATTTCATCCCAAAACAATGAATTTCACCTTTTTCTCAAGTGCACACGGAACCTTCTCAAGGATAGATCACATCCTGGGCCATAAATCTAGTCTTGGTAAATTAAAAATAATTGAAATCATTCCAAACATCTTTTCTGACCACAGTGCAGTAAGATTAGATCTCTATTACAGGAGAACAGCTATTGAAAATTCCAACATATGGAGGCTGAACAACACACTTCTGAATAACCAACAAATCACAGAAAAAATCAAAAATGAAATCATAATTTATATAGAAATGAATCAAAATGAAAACACAACAACCGAAAATCTGTGAGACACTCTAAAACAGTCCTAAGGGGAAAGTTCATAGCAATACAGGCATACCTCAAGAAACAAGAAAAAAGTCAAATAAATAACCAGGAACAAGAAATGGAAGAAATGACGAACCCCAGGGTTAGTAGAAGGTAAGAAATCTTAAAAATTAGGGCAGAAATAAATGCAAAAGAAACAAAAGAGACCATAGCAAAAATCAACAAAGCCAAAAGCTGGTTCTTTGAAAGGGTAAATAAAATTGACACACCGTTAGCCCGACTCATCAAGAAACAAAGGGAGAAAAATCAAATCAATAAAATTAGAAATGAAAAAAGAGAGATCACAACAGATAGCATAGAAATACAAAGGATCACTAGAGACTAATATCAGAAATTATATGCCAATAAAATGGACAACGTGAAAGAAATGGACAGATTCTTAGCAAAGTACAAGTCTCCAAAACTGAACCAGGAAGAAATAGAAGATCTTAACAGACCCATCAAAAGCACGGAAATTGAAACTGTAGTCAGAAATCTTCCAGCAAACAAAACCCCAGGTCCAGACGGCTTCACAGCTGAATTCTACCAAAAATTTAGAGAAGAGCTAACACGTATTCTACTCAAAGGCTTCCAGAAAATTGCAAAGGATGGTAAACTTCCAAACTCATTCTCTGAGTCCACAATCACCCTAATAACAAAACTGACAAAGATGCCACAAAAAAAGAAATCTACATGCCAATATCACCGATGAACATAGATTCAAAAATCCTTAACAAAATTCTAGCAATCAGAATCCAACAACACATTAAAAAGATGATACAACATGACCAAGTTGGCTTTATCCCAGGGATGCACTGATTCTTCAATATCCACAAATCAATCAATGTAATACACCACATTAACAAATTGAAAAATAAAAACCATATGATTATCTTAATAGATGCAGAGAAAGCCTTTGACAAAGTTCAACATCCATTTATGATAAAAACTCTCCAGAAAGCAGGAATAGAAGGAACATACCTCAACATAATAAAAGCTATATATGACAAACCCACAGCAAACATTATCCTCAATGGTGAAAAATTGAAAGCATTTCCTCTAAAGTCAGGAACAAGACAAGGATGCCCACTTTCACCATTACTATTCAACATAGTTTTGGAAGTTTTGGCCACAGCAATCAGAGCAGAAAAAGAAATAAAAGGAATCCAAATTGGAAAAGAAGAAGTAAAACTCTCACTGTTTGCAGATGACATGATCCTCTACATAGAAAACCCTAAAGACTCCACCAGAAAATTACTAGAACTAATCAATGAATATAGTAAAGTTGCAGGATATAAAATCAACACACAGAAATCCCTTGCATTCCTGTACACTAATAATGAGAAAATAGAAAGAGAAATTAAGGAAACAATTCCATTCACCATTGCAATGAAAAGAATAAAATACTTAGGAATATATCTTCCTAAAGAAACTAAAGACCTATATATAGAAAACTATAAAACACTGGTGAAAGAAATCAAAGAGGACACTAATAGATGGAGAAATATACCATGTTCATGGATTGGAAGAATCAATATAGTGAAAATGAGTATACTACCCAAAGCAATTTATAGATTCAATGCAATCCCTATCAAGCTCCCAACAGTATTCTTCACAGAGCTAGAAAACATAATTTCACAGTTTATATGGAAATACAAAAAACCTGGAATAGCCAAAGCAATCTTGAGAAAGAAAAATGGAACTGGAGGAATCAACCTGCCTAACTTCAGGCTCTACTACAAAGCCACAGTCATCAAGATAGTATGGTACTGGCACAAAGACAGAAATATAGATCAAAGGAACAAAATAGAAAGCCCAGAGATAAATCCACGCACATTTGAACACCTTATCTTTGACAAAGGAGGTAAGAACATACAATGGATTAAAGACAATCTCTTTAACAAGTGGTGCTGGGAAAACTGGTCAACCACTTATAAAAGAATGAAAGTAGAACACTTTCTAACATCATATACAAAAATACTCTCAAAATGGATTAAAGATCTAAACATAAGACCAGAAACTATAAAACTCCTAGAGGAGAACATAGGCAAAACACGCTCCGACATACATCACAGCAGGATCCTTGATGACCCACCTTTCAGAATATTGGAAATAACAGCAAAAATAAACAAATGGGGCCTAATTAAACTTAAAAGCTTCTGCACAACAAAGGAAACTATAATCAAGGTGAAAAAAAAACCTTCAGAATAGGAGAAAATAATAGCAAATGAAACAACTGACAAATAATTTCAAAAATATACAAATAACACCTACAGCTTAATTCCAGAAAAATCAATGACCCAATCAAAAAATGAGCCAAAGAAGTAAATAGACATTTCTCCAAAGAAGACATACAGATGGCTAACAAACACATGAAAAGATGCTCAACATCACTCATTATCAGAGAAATGAAAATCAAAACGACAATGAGGTAACATTTAATGCAAGTCAGAATCGATCCAAAAGTCTACAAGTAATAAATGCTGGAAAGGGTATGGAGAAAAGGGAAAACTCTTAAACTGTTTCTGGGAATGCAAACTAGTACAGTCACTATGGAGAACAGTGTGGAGATTCCATAAAAAACAGGAACTAGAACTGCCTTTTGATCCAGCAATCCCACTGTGGGGCATACACACTGAGGAATCCAGAATTGAAAGAGACACGTGTACCCCAATGTTCATCGCATCACTGTTTATAATAGCCAGGGCATGGAAGCAACCTGGATTTCCATCAGGCGATGAATGGATAAGAAAGCCATGGTACATATACACAATGGAGTATTACTCAACCATTAAAAAGAACATATTTGAATCAATTCTAATGAGGTGGATGTAACTGGAGCCTATTATACAGAGATAAATAAGTCAGAAAGAAAAACACCTATACAGTATACTAACGCATATATATGGAATATAGAATGATGGTAACAATTACCCTGTATACGAGACAGCAAAAGAGACACTGATGTACCGAACAGTCTTTTGGACTCTGTGGGCAAGGGAGAGGGTGAGATGATTTGGGAGAATGGAACTGAAACATGTATAATATCACATATGAAATGAGTTGCCAGTCCAGGTTCAACGCATGATACTGGATGTTTGGGGATGGTGCACTGGGACGACCAAGAGTGGTGGTATGAGGAGGGGTCAAGGAGAAGTGTTCAGGATGGGGAACATGTTAATACCTGTGGGGAATTCATGTTGATATAAGGCAAAATCAATACAATATTGTACAGTTTAAAAAAGAAAATTTAAAAGAAGGAAAAAAAAATATCCATGGTGGCTTGATTCCCTTTAGGCAACTAAATGGGGTCCAAGAGATACCCATTGCATCTCGAGAGGAGAGTGGAGTTCTTTGCTTCAACTCGAGATGAGGCCTTACTCCCCAGGCAAACCTTGAATGCAACCCCGTGATCCCTGTCACCACTGGAGGAGTACATGGAGTTTCTGGAGACAAGCCTAGATGAGGTCTTTTTGTCCTGCAGTGACTTGAGAGCAAACCCAAGCTCCCCCTCGCAACTCGAATGGAGATTGCACTTTAATGGAGTAACACCAGAGGCTCGCTGAGTTCCTCACCATAACTCGAGAATCCAGTCGCAATTCGAGAAAAAACACGAGGTTACCCCGTCATCGAGAGAAGAGGCCCTTTCCCACTGCAGCGTTTTAAGAGAAATCCCATGTTCCCTCTTGAAATTCGAAATGGTACTTGACACACTTGATGCAATTCAAAAAGTTCCCTGACATACCCGTCTCACTCGAGAGTAATACCGAGTTTCCTGGCACAACTTAATCTTAGTCCCTTCTCCTCTGTTGATCTTGACATGAGGCTTGATTCCCCCGTTTTGTCTGGAAAGGGATCCCAACCTTCACGTCGGACCTCAGGAGGAGGCCGGTCTAACAATGAAACTCGAGAGGAAGCCTCATGGGTTGGGCCACATTCCAAAAGACACCAATTTCCCCGTTGAATCAAGGTAAGTCCCAGTGCCCAGGCACCTCTCCGAAGGTAACCCCGAGGATGAAGTCACAACACGAAGGGGCAATGACACCCACGTTGCATTCTGCAGAAAAGCAGCAGGTTGAAATACAACTCGACATGTGGCCTGACACACCATGAACAACTCGAGAGGCAAGCGGAGTTCCATGCCTCAACACAAGACCAGGCCTGACTAGCCTGTTCCAACTCCACAGAGACCCCGAAATCAGTGTCAGAACAGGAGAAGAACACTGAGGTTTCCAGCTCAACTTGAGATGAGGCCCTATTCATCCCTGCTGTGATGCGTGAGGAATCCCGACGTGCCCCTCGCAACACCAAAGGAGATCGGACTTCCCTGAGGAGACATGAAAGGGTCCCCCAATTCGACAGACCACTCGAGAGGAAACATAAGCTTCCCGCCACAACTTCACAAAACCCACTAAATTCTCCCCTGTACGCTTGAGGTGGCCCTTCTCTGCAGCAGCATTTCCAAAGAAAGCCCATGTTCCCTCTTGGAAATCGAAAGTGTACTAGCCATGCTTTATCAAACTCCAGAAATTTCCCCAGATACTTGTCCCCACTCGAGAGGAAGCTGAGTTTCCATCCACAGGTCAAAAAGAGCCTCGTTTTCCCGTCCTCATGTCGAGATGAGTATGGATTGCCCTGCTTCGCCTGGAAAGGAATGCCGACGTCCCCTTCACACCTCTAGAGGAGACTGGTATCTACTTGAAACTGGAGGGGAACATGGGGGTCTTGTCACAATTCGAAAGCCACATATTTCCCCATCAACTTGAGATCAGGCCTGATTCCCTTGCACAGATTCGGATGTCAGCTGAGAATCAACTCACAACATGAAGGGATTTCTGATGCCCCAGTTACTAACAGAAAAAGAGTCCCAGGTCCCAAATTCAAGTCACCTGGAGGCCTGAAACCCCTTTGACAACTCGAGAGGAAAGCAGAATTTCATACCTCCACACAAGTTGAGACCTGACTTCATGTTTGAAATGGCATACACAACCAGAGACCCACGTCTGAACAGGAGAGGAACCCTGGGGTTCCCGCCTCCACTCGAGATCAGGCCCTCTTCCATTGCACTGACCACAGTGGAGTCCGGAGAGTCCCCTACCGACTTCACAGTATTCCTAACTTCGCGGATGTACCATCAGAAGCTCCCTGAATTCACCGTCACAAGTCGAGGGAACCCAGGCTTTCCTGCCTCAACTCGAGAAAGACCTTGATTTTCCCCTTCAACGCTTCTTGTATCCTGATTTCCCTGCCATGACTCGAGATCCATGCCATGCTCCCCTCGCAATTAAATTGGAGAATGGTCTTCCCTGGTGCCACAAAAGAGTCTCCCTGAATTCTCCATCATTACTCGAGATAAACCCCACACGTCACGCTGCAGCTCAAGAAAAACCAGGAGATTCCTCCACCATTACGAGATGAGGCCCTTCTTTTCCTGCAGGACCTAGGGAGCAATCCCGAGTCCCGTCTCTAAACTCCACAGAAGGTTTGAATCACTTTAGGCCACTCAGTGGGCTCCAAGAGATAACTGTGTAACTCAAGAGGGAAGCAGAATTTTTGCTTCTACTTGAGACGAGGCCTGACTCCTGAGGTGAACCTTGAATGCAACACCGAGATCCCTGTCACCACCTTAGAGGAACACGGAATTTCTGGACACAAGCCTAGAGGAAGTCTATTTGTCTTCCAGTGACACGAGTGCAATTCCCAGCTCCCCCTCGCAACTCGCATGGAGATTGGACTTCCCTGAGGCACCACAAGGGAAATCCCTGATTTCCCCATCATAACTTGAGAATCCCGCCAGAACTGGAGAAAAATCAGGAGGTTCCCCCATCATCGCCAGATGAGGCCCTTTTCCACTACTGCATCTCGAGGGAAATCCCACAATCCCTCTTTAAAGTTGAAACGGTACTTGACACCCTTGATGCAACTCAAAAATTTCCCCAAGATACCGGTCTCACTAGAGAGAAATACTGAGTTTCCCAGCACAAATTAATATGAGCCCCTCCTCCCCTTTATATCTCGACATGAGGGTCCATTCCCCTGCTTTGTCTGGAAAGGGATCCCGGCCTTCCTGTTGCACCTCAGGAGGAGACCAGTCTCACATCGAAACCCGAGAGAAAGCCTCGTGGGTCATGCCACATTCCAAAAGACATCGATTTCCTAGTCCACTCAAGGTAAGTCCCGATACCTGGGCACCTCTTCGAATGTAACCCCAAGGATGAACCACAACACGAAGGGGCACTGACACCCCAGTTGCATCCTCTGGAAAAACCCGCAGGTTCCAAATACAACTCGACAAGTGGCCTGATGCCCCAAGAACAACTCGAGAGGCAAGCGGAGTTCCCTGCCTCAAAACAAGACGAGGCTGGACTCCCCTAGTGCAACTCCGCACAGACCCCGAGATCGATGTCAGAAATGCAGAGGAACACTGAAGTCCCCATCTCAACTTGAGATGAGGCCGTATTCATCCCTGCAGCGATGCGCGAGGAATCCCGAGGTGCCCCGAGCAAACCCAAAGGAGATCTGACTTCCTGAGGAGACACGAGCGGGTCCCCCAGGTGGACACCAACTCGAGAGGAACCCTAAGCTTCCCGCCACAACTCAATGCAAACCACGAAATTCTCTCCTGCCATCTTGAGGAGGCCCTTTTATGCTGCAGCATTTCCAAAGAAAGCCCACCTTCCCTCTTTGAACACAAAAGGGTATTTGGAAAGCTTTATGAAACTCCAGAAGTTTTCCCAGATACCCGGCGCACTCGAAAGGAACACTGAGTCTTCAGCCACAATAAAGAAGAGCCCTATTTTCCTCTCCTTAAGTCGAGATGAGGTTCGATTGCCCTGCTTCTCCTGGCAAGGAATGCTGACATCCCTGTCGCACCTCGAGAGGAGGCTTGTATCCTCTTGACACTGGAGGAGAATATGGGGGACTTCTCACATTTCGAAAGTCAGGTATTTCCCCATCCACTCGAGATAAGGCCGTATTCCCTTGCACAGATTCGAATGTCAGCCGGGAATCCACTCACAACAAGAAGGGAGTTCTGATTCCCCAGTTGCTAATTGGAAATGAGGGCCAGATTCCAAATTCAACTCACATGGAGGCCTTTAACATCTTTGACAACTCGAGAGGAAAGCAGAGTTCCATGCCTCCACACAAGTCGAGACCTGACTCCCTGTTTGAAACAGCACAGACAACCCGAGACCTATGTCAGAAGAGGAGAGGAACCCTGGGGTTCCGGTCTCAACTTGAGAGGAGGCCCTCTTCCATTACACCGACCCCAGTGGAGTCTCGAGTGGCCCCTCCCAACTCCACAGTATTGCTGACATCCCATCGGCACCATGAGAAGCTCCCTGAAGCCACCGTCACAAGTCGAGGGAACCCAGGCTTTCCTGCCACAACTCGAGAAAGACCTCGAGATTCCCCCTTCAAGGCGTCTTGACGCCTGATTCACCTGCCATGACTCAAGAGCAATGCCGCACTCCCCCTCGCAACTCGAATAGAGACTGGACATCACTGGGGCCACACGAGAGGCTCCCTGAATTCCCCATCCTAGCTGGAGTTAAACCCTGAACATTGCGCTGGAACTCGAGAAAAAAACAAGAGATTCCCGCGTCATCGCAAGATGAGGCCCTTATTTTCCTGGAGGGCCTAGAGAGGAATCCCGTTGCTAAGTCACTTCAGTCGTGTCCAACTCTGTGCGACCCCATAGACAGCAGCCCACCAGGCTCCCCCGTCCCTGGGATTCTCCAGGCAAGAACACTGGAGTGGGTTGCCATTTCCTTCTCCAATGCATAAAAGTGAAAGTGAAGTCGCTCAGTCGTGTCCGATTCTTAGCGCCCCCATGGACAGTGGCCCACCACTGAGTCCTCTGTCCATGGGATTTTCCCAGCAAGAGTACTGGGGTGGGATACCATTATCCCGTATCCCTTCTCAAAATTTCACAGGGGGCTTGACTCCTTTTATGCCACACAATGGGATCCAAGAAATACCTGTCGCTGCTGGAGAGGAGAGCGGAGTTCTTCACTTCAACTCAAGACGAGGCCTGAATTCCAGGGTGAACCTTGAATGCAATCCTGAGATCACTGTTGCCACTGGAGAGGAACATGGAATTTCTGGACACAAACCTAGATGGGGTCTATTTGCCCTGCAGTGACACGAGAGCAATCCCCAGCTCCCCCTAGCAACAAGAATGGAGATTGGACTTCCCTGGGGCACTACAAGAGTCTCCCTAATTTCCCCGTGGTAACTCTCAAAGCAAATTGAGCTAAGATCTCAGCACAACTAGAGAGGAGTCCAGGCACACATTATTACAAGAGAGGAGCACCCACAACACAATTAGAGAAGTGCACCTCACCACAATTACAGAAGCTCTCACACATCACATCTGGAGAAGAGACCCACCTCACATTGCAGCTATTCAGGAAAAGCCCTGCCCAATGCAACTAGAGAGGAGATTCCCACCACAAGAAGAGACTTAACCAAGAACCACAACTAGAGAGTTGACCCACACTGGAACTAGAGAGGAGTCTTCTGGGTAAAACTAAATTGGATAGCCCACCTCAACTAGAGAGTAGCACCTTNAAGCTTGAGTGGAATACTGATTCTCGCGCTGAAACTCGAGAAGAATCCTGAGATCCCACTGAAACACGGGAGGAGCTCTGAGTCCCCTGCTGAACTCAAGAAGTACCCTGACTTCCCAGCCAAAACTTGAGTGGAGCCCCAGGTCCCTTGATGCAACTTAATAGGAAGCTCGAATTTTATGCTGCAACTGGAGAGGAACTCCAAGTTTTCAGCTGCAATTCTAATGGGCCATAGTCCCCTGTTGCAACTCAAGAGGAACCTGGAGTTCTCTACCTCAACTCGAGAGGAGGACCGACTCCCTTCCTGTAGCTCAAGAAGAACCTTGAGTTTCCCATCACAAACTGAGACTAGATCCTAGCCCCCCAATGCATCTTGAGAGGACTCCCAAAACCACAACCACAACTCAAGAGGAACTGAGAGAATCTGTCTCAATTCAAGAGGAGCCCTATACTGTATACGAGGTGAGCTCCCAGCAACAAAGTCAGAGGCACTCCAACACCAGAGCTGGAGAGGATGCCCTCACTGCAACTAGAGAGCAGACCCTGGGACATGCCAACTTATAGGGGACACTCTGTAGCAAATAGAGATGAGCCGATGAAGTAACTCAAGAGGAGCCAGTGAAAATTAGAGAGTATCAATCCCACAATAAACTAGTAAGGAGACCCCAATGCCAAAAGTAGACAGGACTCTCCCCTCCATGGTGACAACACACCACAACTCAAGAGGAAGCATCACCACAACACGAGAGAAGCTCTGAGTCCCCTGCCTCAAACCAAGAGGAGCATTTCATGGAAACTTGAGAGGAAATCTGAGTTGTGCACTGTAATCCAGAGGAAAACCAAGTACCTGCCACGACTTGACAGGAGATCAGGGCCTACTGCTGCAACACAAGAGGAACCCTTAGTTTCCCAACATAACTAGAAAGGACCCCAAATCCCCTTGTGCAACTTGAGAGGTGCCACCACCACAACACAAGAGGGGCTCTGAATCCACTGCATCAACTCAAGAGGAGCTCCCATTGCAAATCAAGGTAAGACCTCAGCATGACTAGAGAGGAGCACCACACCACCACAAGAGTAACCCAGGTACACATCACTAGAAGGAAGAACCACCCAAGGCCCAATTAGAGAACTGCAGCTCACCACACCAGAGAGGCGCCCATGTATCAGAATTGGAGAAGAGCCCCACGACACATAGCAAATGTTAAGGAAAACCTGTGCCCAATACAACTAGAGAGGGGAACACCACCACAACTAGAGACTAGACCACCCACCACAAATAGAGTGTTGACCTCCACTGCAACTAGAGAGGAGGCTTCTGGGCCAAACTAGATTGGATTATCCCACCTCAACTAGAGAGTACTACCTTGCTCACAGCAACTAGAGTAATGACTGCAACAACGTGAAAGAACCACCACACGACAACTAGAGAAAAACCCCAAGAATAGTGCAACTAGTGAGAGCCCTTGGCCACAGCTAGCTTTGGCCACATGCCAAAATGAGAGAGGAGTCTGTACACTGCATATGTATAGATTCCCCTGCATACTGCAATAATTGAGAAACTCCACTGTGAAGGAAACTAGAGAGGTTCCACAGAGTTCTTTGATGCAAAATGAGAGGAGTCACTGGTCACAATGACAGAGGATATCTCCACCAAAACTGGAGAGTTTTCTCCCACAAGTAGAGAGGAGTATATGAAGACATCACACGTAGAGAATCATTCACCTCCCCTTTGCTGAAAATAGAGGGGAGACCCTGAAGTAAATCGAAAGGAGGCACTCACAAGTATAGAGGAGTAACCATGCTAAAATTTTTGAGGAACACCTTGTGTCAAAAGATGAGCAGAGCCAACTGAAGAGCCCCCTATCACAACTCAAGAGGAAGTAATACTGCAACTCTGGAGGAGCTCTGAGTAAACTGCCACGACTCAAGAAAAGAACTTCACTGCCATTTGATAAAAACCATTGGACACAATGGGAGATGATGTCCCCACACATTATACTTAGAGTGGAGTCACACTGTGGCAAATATTGATGAGATTCCCCACCACAAGAAAGGAAGCCTTTTCAAATTGCAATGAGGAAGGACTCTCCTCAGATATTGCAACTAAAAAGATCCTCACCATACCTAGAATGAAGCCCACACATCACATATAGAGAGTAGCCCACCAGCACACCACAGACGAAGGGAAAAGCCACAGTGCAGCTAGAGATAATCACCCACCAGAACTACAGAAGAACCCCCATTGATACTCGAGAGGAGCTTTCCAACACTTCACAACTAGAAAGAAAACCCCATGCCACAGGTAAAGTGGAGTCCCCAGCCACAGTTAGAGAGGAGCTCACCAAAGGAATTCCAGAGCAGCCTGCTACTTCATCTGGACAGGATCCTCTACCTCCTTTTAGAGGAGCCTCGAGGCCCCACAGCAAAATTATATGTGTCTCCTGAGACAAATAAGGAGGAGATAATGACCACAACTAGATAGATGACCCCACTACAACTAGAGACCCCCATGAACAACACAACTACCTTGGAGTCCTTTGTCACAATAAGAAAGCTGCACCCTGCCACCACGAGAGATAACACAACACAACACAACTAGAGACAAGTCCCCCACAACTAAACAGGAGCACCTGAAATTAGACTTAGAGTAGAGCCCACCTTAACAACAATAGATATGCCTCCCGCTGAAACTCCAGAGGAGCCTGCATTCTTCACGTGGAGAAGATCTCCAGACAAACCAACACTATTGAGGAAAAGCCCCCCACAAACGCAACTGGAGAGGAGCTCCCTCACCACAACTAGAAAGTTGACCATCTGTCACAACTAGAGGCAGTCAACCCCACCAAAATGAGTGAGGAATCCATAGTGCAAAATTAGAGAAGACCCCTTGCCACGTAGCTCTCCACATGACAAATGTTAGAGGAGGTACAATCACATGTCAAGTGGAGTTCCGAGTACCCTGGGAAAATTGTAGAGGAGAACTTCGACCCAACTTGAGAGAAACCCCTGACCACAATGGAAGAGGAGCCCTCCAGACATCACATCTAGAGAGGAGCCCATTCACTGCAAAGAGATACAAGCATCACAACACAACTAGTGAGGAGACCCTCTGCACATTGCAATGAGAGAGGAATCCCCACAGACATCACAACGAAAGAAAAGCACCTCACTACAACTACAGAGGACCTTGCACACTATAGCTAGAAAGAGGCCCCCATATTAAAGCCATAGATGAGTCCACCATCACACCTGGAGAAGAGCTTCCCCCTGAAACTTAAGTGGAGCTCATCAGTAAACACAACTAGAAGGAAGGTGCCATGCCACAGCTAGAAAGGAGTCCTCCACCACAATTACAGATGATTGTGTGTTAGCTGCTCAGTCATTTCTGACTCTTTGTGACCCCAAGGACTGTGTAGCTAGGCAGACTTTTCTGTCCATGGGATTCTACAGGCAAGAATGCCAGGGTGGGTTGTCATGCCCTTCTCCAGAGGATCTTCCTGAACCAGGGTTGAAACCCAGGTGTCTTGGATCCCAGGCTGATTCTTTATCATCTTAGCCACTGGGGGCTTATGACAAAAAATTAAAGTTAATTTGCTCAGTAGTGTCTGATTTTTGCAACCCCATGGACTGTAGCCTACCAAGCCCCTCCATCGATGGGATTTTCCAGGCATGAATACTGGAGTTGGTTTCCATTTCTATCTCCAATTTCAGATGAGACACCCACCAATACTTGAGAGGTGCCTCCTGCAGCAACTCGTGAGGTGAATTATGCAACAACTGGAGAGGATCCCCAGCCACAAGTTGAGAGCCTTGTGAACCCTGAAGCTAGCTCAGAGCCCTCTGTCCCAACTATAAAGCAGCACCCTTCCACAACAAGAGAGGAGCCTACACAACACAACTAGAGAAAAGGCCGCCACAAATAGAAAAGACCTTTCCCTCAGATCATAAGAAGAGAGGAGCCCCACACGACAACTAGAGGAGAGAACCGCATGGGAACTAGACAGGAGCCCCGCTGATTATTGACACTAGAGAGAAGCACACCAACACATCACAGCTAAACATACCCTCACATCTATGAGTAGAGAAGAGGTCAACACACCACAAAAAAAGATGATGTAGAGTATATTCCTTCAACCCACAACTGGAAAAAGTGCCCTTTCACATCATAACCAGAGAAGAAGCACCCTCACCACAGTCCAAGAGGAGTATGTTACAATATCCTGAGAGGAGTACCCATACGACAACTAAAGAGGAGCCTCCAACCCCACCACAACTGTAGACAAATATGCAAAACACAGTTAGAGGGGAACAGAAACAAAACTGTCAGTTGACCCCCACTGCAACTAGAGTGGAATCCTATGCCATAACTATATAGTAGCATACCACACATCACAACTAGACAGGAACCAGCCTGCTAATTGCTACTAGAGAGAAGCTGCCACACACAGCTCAAGGGTACACACCTGCACAACTCTAAAGGAACCCCGAATCACCTGTCACAACTTGAGAGGAACAAGAAGTCCTTCACCACAACACGATTGGAGTCCGTTACCATCACAAGGAAGGAGCCCTCAGAGATGAAATTAGGACACCCCACCGAAACTGGAGAAAAATTCCCTGCCAAAACTAGAGAGGAGCCCTCTGGCACATTGCACCTAGAGAGGATCCCCTGTGCTGCAAACTGTGATGAAGACACTGAGGTAATTCAAGAGAAGCCTGTCACAACTAGAGTGGAGTCACAACCCCATGAAAAACAGTAAGGAGCCCCCAAACAACAAGTAGAATGAACACCCACCCCACAGATAGCCCCCAGATGAGGTACTCTGCAACAAGAGAGGAGCTCCAAAACCCCTTCGGAATTTGAGAGGGGGCCTATGCCACAATTAGAGAGAAGCCCACCCACCAAAACTGGAGAGTATGACCCTTACCACAGCTAGAAAGTAGACCTCTGACATTGCACCTATAGAGGGTCACTTCCACAGAAAAAAAGAGACGAACCCACTCCTGCAACTCGAGTCGATGGCCCTACAAATGTCAGAGAGGACAAAACTAGTCAAAACTAGCAAGTAGATCACATGCTACAAATAAAGAGCAGCTCCCTGAACATCAACACTTGAGAGGAGCATTCCAGCACAATGCAATTAGACAGAAGTCTCCTGCCAAAACAAGAGAGGAGGCACAGACACCACCACTATAGAGGAAGGGACACGCTAACATTAGAGAGTAGGCTTGCAGATATTGCACCTGGAAAGAGTGCCTGCGCACATCACGCCCAAAGAGCAAACACCCACGACAATTCAAGAGGAATGCTCCAACAGAATTCTAGAGGTGCCCCCCCAAACACTACAACTAGGGAAGACCTCCCTTAACACAATACAAGAGGAGCCTGAACACCAAAACCAGAGAGAAGCACACCCAATACAACTAAGTGTTGACCACCCANACAACTAAAGAGGAGCCTCCAACCCCACCACAACTGTAGACAAATATGCAAAACACAGTTAGAGGGGAACAGAAACAAAACTGTCAGTTGACCCCCACTGCAACTAGAGTGGAATCCTATGCCATAACTATATAGTAGCATACCACACATCACAACTAGACAGGAACCAGCCTGCTAATTGCTACTAGAGAGAAGCTGCCACACACAGCTCAAGGGTACACACCTGCACAACTCTAAAGGAACCCCGAATCACCTGTCACAACTTGAGAGGAACAAGAAGTCCTTCACCACAACACGATTGGAGTCCGTTACCATCACAAGGAAGGAGCCCTCAGAGATGAAATTAGGACACCCCACCGAAACTGGAGAAAAATTCCCTGCCAAAACTAGAGAGGAGCCCTCTGGCACATTGCACCTAGAGAGGATCCCCTGTGCTGCAAACTGTGATGAAGACACTGAGGTAATTCAAGAGAAGCCTGTCACAACTAGAGTGGAGTCACAACCCCATGAAAAACAGTAAGGAGCCCCCAAACAACAAGTAGAATGAACACCCACCCCACAGATAGCCCCCAGATGAGGTACTCTGCAACAAGAGAGGAGCTCCAAAACCCCTTCGGAATTTGAGAGGGGGCCTATGCCACAATTAGAGAGAAGCCCACCCACCAAAACTGGAGAGTATGACCCTTACCACAGCTAGAAAGTAGACCTCTGACATTGCACCTATAGAGGGTCACTTCCACAGAAAAAAAGAGACGAACCCACTCCTGCAACTCGAGTCGATGGCCCTACAAATGTCAGAGAGGACAAAACTAGTCAAAACTAGCAAGTAGATCACATGCTACAAATAAAGAGCAGCTCCCTGAACATCAACACTTGAGAGGAGCATTCCAGCACAATGCAATTAGACAGAAGTCTCCTGCCAAAACAAGAGAGGAGGCACAGACACCACCACTATAGAGGAAGGGACACGCTAACATTAGAGAGTAGGCTTGCAGATATTGCACCTGGAAAGAGTGCCTGCGCACATCACGCCCAAAGAGCAAACACCCACGACAATTCAAGAGGAATGCTCCAACAGAATTCTAGAGGTGCCCCCCCAAACACTACAACTAGGGAAGACCTCCCTTAACACAATACAAGAGGAGCCTGAACACCAAAACCAGAGAGAAGCACACCCAATACAACTAAGTGTTGACCACCCACACCAACTAGAGAGGAGATCATGCCACAGGATGTTTAGCCACTCACACATCAAAATTAAACAGAAGCAACCCTGCACAATGCTACTAGAGAGGAGCCACACCTTCTCCCCCAAAAAAGAAAACTCGAGTTGAGGCCCTACCTCAACTTGAGAGGAGCAACAAGTCTCCCAGTGAAACTCGATTGGAGTTCCACACCACAATGCGGGAGGAGCCCACACACTGCCACAAGAGAGGAGCCAAATCAAACACTGCATGTAGAAAGGACGCCCCACACCCTCCCCTAGAGAGAAGCATTCTTGCACACCACATCTAGAGAGGAGGATCCATTTCAATACCACAGAGTAGCCACTCAAACCACAAATAGAGATGAGCCAGCAAACTGCACCTAGAGAAGAGCAGCACAGCATAATGCAACAAGTTAGGAATTCCCACTCCATAATTAGAGAGGAAAACCCCAGGAAGAGTACAACTAGGGAAGAGCACTGCAGGACTTAACTACTAGAGTGAAGCCCAATTGACAAAACTAGAGAGTTGAACACATGCCACAACTAGATAGCTGACATTCAGGCATAAGAAGCATATCGCTGAAACTACAGAGGTGCCACCCCCACCTTAAAATGCACCACTGTGCAGTGTTTTAATAGTGGAGCAACACTGTCATAACTAGAGTGAATATCCCTTGCACAGATAGATAGGAGCATGCCCAACATATCACAATTAGAGAAAAGTTCCCATGCACATCAAAACTAGAGTGGAACTCCCACATGGATCAAAATAAAAAAGGAGGCCAACATTGCAACTAAAGAGGAGACTCCTGTCACAACTAGAGATAAGCCCCCCTGAACATCGCCATTAGAGAAGGGCATACCCATACATCACAATTAGACAGAAGCGCCTTGCCACAAGTAGAAAGGAGCCCACCATGCCACAACTAGAGAAAACACCCACTACCACAACAAGAGATTAGCTCCCAGCACACTGAAACTAGAAAAAAAAAAGCCCCTTCACATCACAACCAAAGAGGAGCGACATCCATCCAAATTTGAGAAGAGCACTTTACCACAACTAGAGAGGAGCCCAACTACACAACTAGGGAGGACTCCCCCTGCCACAACTAGAGAGGAGAAGCCCCCCTGCCAAATCTAGAGAGGAGTCTGCGAACGACAACTAGACAGGAACTGACCCACCACAAATAAAGAGTGGATCCACACTGCAACTGGAGTGAAGCCCCATGCAGCAACTAGAGAGTAGAGTCCCACAAATTGCAACAAGACAGGAGCCAGTCTGCACATCACTTCTAGAGTATCTGCCCTAGTGCAATCCAAGAGGAGGCTCCACCACAACTTAAAGGATCCCCAAGTCCCCTCCTGAAACTCAAGAGAAATGCAAAGTTCCCCACTGCAATCTGACAGGAACACTATGCTCTATATCAAGAAAGCATAACCTGGCCAAATGACAGAGGAGCTCCCCTGGTAAACCTGCAGTGGATTTCCCAGGAAGAAATAGAGTGGAATCCCCGAGGACATCATACCTAGAAAGAAGACCCTCTGAAGCAAATAGAAACAAGCTCCCTGTATTAAATTGAATGGAATCACTCACAACTAGACAGAAGAAAGCCCACGAATATTAGAAACATCTATTGCCAAAAGTAGAAATGACTCTTCCCATGGAACCACCCACACCCCAACCAAAAAGGACACAGCCTCACAACTCGAGAGGAGCCCTCCACTACAACTTGATAGGAGCCTGCTTGGTATCACACATAGAGAGGAACTCTTCTGCTGCTTATAGAGACGACCCTTACAACACAACTGGACAGGAGCTTGCAGACCACAACTAGAGAGAACTGAACCCACCACAGCTATAGAGTTGACCCCAAACATATCTAGAGAGAAGTTCCATGCCAAAACTAGTGAGTAGTCACCCGCACATTGGAACAAGAGAGAAGTAAACCTCCACATCCCTACTAGAGACCAGTTTCCCCAAGATATCACGAAAGGAGGTCCCAGCACATCATGAGAGGAACCATGTGGAGCCCCCCAAATTGAGAAGAAAACTGTGTTCCCTGCCACGGTTCAAGTGGAACCAAGAGTCCTGCACTGCAAATCAAGAGGCATCCTGAGTTCTTGCAACATCTCGAGAGGAGCTCTGAGTACCCTAATGTAACTCTAAAGGAACCCCAAGATTCATTCTGCAATTTGAAAGCTACCCAGTGTTACTAGCTACAACTCGATTGGAAACTCAAGTCCTCTTTTGCAACTAGAGAGGAACCCTGAGTTCCCCATCACAACTTGAGAGGAGGCCTGACTCCCCTGCTGCAACTCGAGAGGAAACCCAAGTTCCTCGCCTCGAATTGAGAGGAGACCTGACTCCCCTGTTGTAACTCGAGATGAACCCTGAGCTTTCCCATCACAACTCAAGAGAAATCTTGAGTTTCCTGCTGAAACCGAAGAGGAACCCTGAGCTACCCACCTCAACTGGAGAAGAGGTCCAACTCCCCTGCTGTGACTCGGGAGGAACATCGAGTTCCCCATCGCAAATTGAGATGAGCCTCAAGCACTGAGGTAACTCGAGAGTATTCCTAAGAGGAGCCACCACTGCCACAATTTGAGAAAACTATACCACAACAAAAGAGGGAGCTTCATACCACAACTAAAGAGGATTCCTACCCTGCCCAAACTAGAGAGTAGTCTGTAAACTACAGCTAGAGAGGAGTCCAAATCACAACTAGAGAGGAGTGGAAACAAAAACGTCAGTTGACCTCATTACAACTATAGTGCAGTCCCATGCTGTAACTATTATAGTAGCCTACTGCACATCACAAGTAGACAGGAGGCAGCCTGCTAATTGCTACTAGAGAGGAGCTGACCCAAGCATCTCAAAAGGAGGTACCACCACAACTCTAAAGGAACCCCAAGTCACCTGTCTCTACTTGAAAGGAACCCCAAGTCCCCCACTGCATCTCTAGAAGATCCCTGTGCCATCACAAGGAAGGAGCCCACAAGGACAAAGCTAGGAGAACCCCCGCCAAAACTTGGGAGGATTCCCCGGCCAAAATTAGATAGGAGCCCTTCAGCATATTGCACCTAGGGAGAAGCTCCTCTGCTGTGAATAGAGGAAGCCCCTGAAATAACTTGAGATGAGCCTGTCACAACTACAGTGGAGGAAACCCATGAAAACTAGTGAGGAACCCCCAATGCCACAAGTAGAGAGAACAAACTCCCCCATAGAACCCTTGGAGAAATCACCACCCCAACTAGAGAGGAGCCCCGAGTCCCCTCCTGAACTTGAGAAGTGCCCTATACCACAGCTCAAGAGAAGCCCATGGCCACAATGAGAGAAGAGCTCACCTGCCAAAACTGGAGAGTGTCCCACCACCGAAACAGGAGAATTGATCCTGGACATTGCACCTAGAGAGGGTCTGCTCCACTGCCAATAGATACAATCCCTGGCTGCAGTCGAGTACACACACCTACCACTGTCAGCGAGGAGCATCCTCGCCACATCTAGAGAATAGACCCCATGTCATAAATAGAGAGCAGCCCCTTGAACATTGTCACTTGAAAGGAGCATTCCCACACATAACAATTACACAGGAGCCTCCTTTCACAACTAGAGAGGACTCTCCCATGCCACAACAAAAGAGGAGGGGCTTGCAAAAATTAGAGAGTAGGCTCGCAAATATCACACCTGGAAATAATGCCTGTGCACATCGCAACCAGAGATGAAACTAATTTCCCAATTCGAGAGGAACATTCTACTGCAGCTCTAGAGGTGTCCGCAGAACACCATAAATAGAGAAGAGATCCCTAACACAACTTGAGAGGAGACTGCACACCACAACTAGAGAGAAGCTGAACCAACAAAACTAAGAGTTGGCCCCCACACCAGCTAGAGGGGAGACCCATGCCTCAGGGAGTTTAGCCACATACACATAATAACTAAACAGAAGCCACCCTGCACAATGCTACTAGAGAGGAGCTAACCCACTAAAACTCGAGTGGAGGCCCCACCTCACCTTGACAGGTATACCAAGTCTCCCGATGAAACTCAAGAGGCGTCCCCCACCACAACTCGAGAGGAGCCCACACACTGCAACAATAAAGGAGCCCACCATTACACTGCAGAAAGAGGCCCTGCACCCCGCTCCTAGAGAGGAGCAATCTCGTACATCTCATCTAGAGAGGAGGCTCTACACCACGACTAGAGAGTAGCCCACCAAACCACAAATAGAGATGAGCCAGAAAACTGCATCTAGAGAAGCGCTGCACAGCTTGATGCAACAAGACAGGAATTCCCACTGCACAGATGAAGAAGACTTCCCCAGGCACAACAAACTTAGGGAGGAGCGTCCCGGTTCATCGCAACTAGAGAGAAGTCCTACCGCCAAAACTGGAGAGTTGAATACATGCCTCAACTAGACAGTTGACCCTCAGGCGCAAATAGAGGAGCACACCGCCAAAACTAGAGGTGCCCCGCCCTCCCTTACATCGCATTTAGAGTGGAGAAACACTGCCTCAACTAGAGTGGACACCCCTCCCACATGTCGATATGAGTTTGCCCCACTCATCACAATTAGCAAAAAGTGCCCATGTACATCACAACTAGAGTGGGATTCCGACACGAATCACAATGAAAGAGGAGACCAAAACTACAGCTAGAGAAGAGACCCCTGCTACAATTAGAGATATCCCCTCCCTTAACATTGCCATTAGAGAGCATACCCATCTATCACAATTAGACAGAAACCTCCTTCCACAAGTAGAGTGCAGCCCACCATGTTACAACTAAAGGGGCCTCCCATTGTCACAACTAGAGTGTAGCCTCCTACTCATTAAAGCTAGAAAAAGTTCCCTTTCACGTCACAACCAGACAATAGCCATCCCCATCATAGTGTGAGGAAAGAACTCTACCACAACTAGAGAGAAGCCCAACTGCCACAACTAAAGAGGACCCCTCACTGACACAACTAGAGCGGTGTCTGCAAATGACAAGTAGAGAAGAGCCAACCCACCACAAATAAAGAGTGGACCCCCACTACAACTAGAGTGGCACCCCATGCCGCAACTAGAGAGTAGCCTCCCACACAATGCAAGTAGACAGAGGTAGCCTGCACAGACCTACTAGAGAGAATCTTCCCCACTGCAGCTCGAGAGGAGGCTCCACCACAACTCTAAAGGAAACCTGAGTCACCTGCTGTATCAAGCAGCACACCGAGTTCCCTGCTGCAATTTGACAGGTCTCCAAGGAAATAACAAGAAAAGGGGCGTCTAGTGATAATGATACTGGGGTTTCGGGGTAAAAGTGAAGCAGATTCCCCCAGAAAAACTAGAGTGGATTCCCCCAGGACATCACACCTAGAGAGAAGCCTCTCTTCCACAAATAGAGACGAGCTACCTGAAGTAAGTTGAGTGGCATCCTTCACAAGTAGAAAGAAGCAATCCCCCTAATGTTAGTGAGGAACCCCTATCGCCAAAAATAGAGGATCTTCCCCATGGAGCCCCACACACTCCAACCAGAGAGGACATTACCCTGATACTCGAGAGGAACCCAATAGACATCACACATTGCGAGGAGCCCCTCTGCTGATAATAGAGACGAACCTCACACTGCAACCAGAGAGGAGCTTGATCACCACAACTNTCGCCAAAAATAGAGGATCTTCCCCATGGAGCCCCACACACTCCAACCAGAGAGGACATTACCCTGATACTCGAGAGGAACCCAATAGACATCACACATTGCGAGGAGCCCCTCTGCTGATAATAGAGACGAACCTCACACTGCAACCAGAGAGGAGCTTGATCACCACAACTAGAGGAAATCAAACACCCCACAACTACAGAGTTGACCCTGAACACAACTAGAGAAATCCCATGCCCAAACTAGTGAGTAGCCACATGCAGATTTCGACAAGAAAGGAGCCACCCTGCACATCTGTGCTAGAGATGAATTACCCTAAGGAAACACGAGAGGAGGCCCCACCACAAGTCAAGGAGAACCCTGACTTATCAACTCAAGAAGAACACAAGTTCCTCACCATGCCTCGACTGGAACCCTAAGTTCCATGCCACAATTGGATAGGAACACTGAGCTCCCACTGCAAGTAGAGGGGAGCTTAGAGTCCTCTGATACAACTCAACAGGAACCCCATGTTCCCCACTGCAACTCTAGAGGAACCCTGGGATCAGATTTCCACATTCTCCAAAATGACACTCTTCACAGACCCTGAAGCAGGTTCACACATCCACATTCACCAGGGTGTAAACCCTCTGTGTTCACGTACCTGGTCTCACCCATCCACAGTCTCCAGTGTGACCCCAGGTCTCAGGAGCTGCACCTGGAGTCACGTGGCCACAGCATCCAATATGACTCCCCTCTTCTACCTGGGGTCACACATCCATAGATTCCAGGGTGACACCCCTCTCAGACCCTGAAGTTGGGGTTACACATCCACAGTATCCAGTGTGAACCCCCCTCACCAAACTTTGTACATTAGTTTACTTGGCCTCTGTGTCCAGGGTGACCCCATATCACAGACCCTGTACCTGGGGTCACATATTTATGGTGGCCAGGATGACAACCCTTCCCAGATGCTGTACCTGGTGTGACATGGGCACAGTCGCCAGGGTTACCCCAACTTCCAGACCCTGTACCTCGGCTCACACATACACTTTCTCCAAGGTGAGACGCTTGCAGACACTCCCCCTGCAATCACATATCCACAGTCTCCAGAGTGACTCATCCAAAATCCTGTACCTGGGGCCACACATCCAGTCTCCAGTGTTTGTCTCTCCCCGACCCTGCACCTGGGGTCACATGTCCACAGTCTCCTGTGTGATGTCACATCCCAGGCACTGAACCTGTTATCACAGGTCCACAGGCTCCAGTGTAACCTCTTTCCCAGACTCTGTAAGTGGGATCACATGTTCTCAGTCTCCAGTGTGACCCCATCTCTCATAATATGTACCTGGTGTGAGTTGTCCACAGTTTCCAGGGTAACCCCACCCTGTCAGACCATGTACTTGTTTCCACACATCCACAATCACGAGGATGACTGTCTTCCCCTACCCTGCAGCTGGATTCACATGTCCACATTCTCCAGTGTGAACTCCATTTCACACACTGCACCTGGGCTCACATGTCCACATTCTCCAGGGTGACCACCCCGTCCTTGTCCATGGGGTCAATTATCCACAGTCTCCAGTGTGACACTTCTCCCCAAACCCTGAACCTGGGATCACACATTCACACTTTCCAGGGTGACAACATTCCAGACCCTGAAACTGGGGTCACATATTCACAGTTTCCAGGGTGACTGCATCCTCCAGACCAGAACATGGAGTCACGTATCCAACGTCTTCATGGTGATCTGACCTCCTACACCCTGCAACTGGGATCACACGTCTACAGTCTCCAGGGTGACCCTACACTCAAGACCCTGTTTGTGGGTTCACACATTCACAGTATCCAAGTTGACCCCACCACCCAGGTCCTGCACCCAGGGTCTCATGTCCACTGTCTCCAGGGTGACACCCCTTCCAGACTCTGAACCCGGAGTTACACGTCCTCAGTCTCTGGGGTGACAACACCTCACAGTGCCTCCATCTGAGGTCAAATTTCCACAGTCTCCAGGGTTACTGCCTCACAGACCCTGTACCTGCAGACACACTTCCACAGTCTCAAGGGTGATCCCACACTCCAGACCCTTTTCCTGGGGTCACATATCCAGTATCCATGGTGAAGCCCTTCCCCAGGCCCTGTACCTGGGGTCAAACATGCACAGTCTCAAAGGGGACACCCCTCCCAACATCCTGTACCAGTGATCACATATTCAGTCTCCAGGGTAATCCCACCCTCAAGACCCTGTACCTGGCTTCACAAGTCCATACTCCTGGTGACCCCTCCTCCAAGAATCCACACCTAGGCTCACACATCTACAGTCTCCATGTTGACCCTACCTCCAAGTACTGTACCTGGGCTCACGCGTCCACAGTCTCAAGGGGAACCCCACCTCCTAGAACCTCTGTAGGGGTCACATGTCCACAGTCTCCATGGTGAACCCACCTCCCAGAACTTGCACCTGCATAGCGGTTACAACAGACAATGCAGACATACAAATGATTATAATAGACTATTATGAACATCTAAATGTCAATAAAATTGATAAATGGAAGAAATGGACAGATTCTTAGAAAATTTCAATTATTCAAGACTGTATCCATAGTATCCAAATTTGGTGAAGGTTGAAACACACACTTGGCCAAATAAGATAAAGAGATTGTAAATAAGCATACAAGGGCATAATCAGCATGCTGGTGGAATGCATGTACAGTCATCTCTGGAAGACAGTTTGACACCATTCTCCAAATCTAAAGAGTCTCACCTTTGGAATCAAGAAGTGCACCTCTTGTATTTAGACAATTGCTTTGGAAAACTGAAATAAAAATTACTACCAAGTAATATATGAGAGCACTATTCATAATTCATAATAAATAAAAACATCAGGATATCCTTGCATAGATGTGCATTCATAGGTAAATTAGGGCATAGACTCTTCAAGGGTATCACAAAACAGCATACCCAAAATATGCCCATTTGACAAAAAGATTATTTTAGACTGATTAATTAAAAAAAAAAAAA
>SJYM01006274.1:0-23314 GCA_006410775.1 Tragelaphus imberbis
GGGGCGAGTGCGGCACTTGAATCTAGGATGGTGTGCTCTGGGGTGCCTTGTTTGCTTCTGTCCTCTGATCAAATGCGTGATATATTATACTGGTGTGTTTGGGGGGAGGCGGGGCTCTTCCAAGGAGGAGGACTTTTGGTCAGACCTTAGGAAAGGCCACCTTTGAAAGTACTTCAGACTGGAACTAGTGGTCGAGTTGGCCCCTCCTCCCCCATTGTCTTGCTCCTCCCCTCTCTCACCCTAATTCTTCTGGGGGCTGACCTCTCTGGTATGCCCCCTCGGCTCCTTTTGCTTCTTCAAGATCCGAGGAAGGGTATACCCTTCCTTGGCTCTAGAGCAGGACAGACTTATTTGCCCATTTGGTTTCCAAGAGCCCCTTCTAGTCAAGGAGGCATGAACTTGACTTAAAGAAGCTTCCAGCAGAACAGGGAAGACATCTGGGACCCCCACCCACATACCCTGAGTTTACGGATCTCCAGTCTTCTTCGCTGTTTTCCCCTCCGAGCATCTCACACTGTGAGGCCACAATGAAGAGTCCAGCAGAGTTGGCTGGAATTAGGACTTAGAAGTGTTAGGAACATTGGGCAAGTCTTAAAACCCATTCCTTAGATGTCTTAAGACACCATCTTCCCACCCCAGATTGGGCCTCCTTCCCTGGGTGTCAGCTAGCTGTTAAATTCTGGTTTTGCCACTTCCTAGATCTGAGACCTTGGATAGACTAGATAACTTTTGAAGCCTCACCTGTAAAATGGAGTTAATAATAGGCCCTTCCTCTTAGGTTTATGAGGATTGTGCATGTGTGCTAAGTCACTTCAGTCATGTCCGACTCTTTGGGATCCCATGGACTGTTGCCCACCGGGCTCCTCTGTCCGTGGGGATTCTCTAGGCAAGAATACTGGAGTGGGTTGCCATGCCCTCCTCCAGGGGATCTTCCCCACCCAGGGAAGGAACCCGTGGCTCCTGCAACTACTGCGCCGCAGGCAGATTCTTTACCACTGAGCCACCAGGGAAGCCCGTTTATGAGGATTAAATGAAGTAATAGAGAGCACTTTGCACAGTGCCTGGTGCTTGGGACACCCTCACCAAGTGATAGCTGGAACGGTTCAGGTTCTGATGGGTGATTAGTAAGGGAGCGGGCTCTGGGTTGGAGGGGAGAACTAGACTTTGGTTCTGCACTTCTGGGAGACCATGTTGGGCACTGCCTACTCTCTGCCAGGAGCTGTGTGAAGTACAGGCATGGAAAGGTGAAGAAGATGGGCTTTCACAGGGGAGACATGCATAAACATGCCGATTCACTGTAACCCCGTGAGTAGTATATGGAGGTGTGTTGAGGAGGCTACCAGAGCATGGATCAAAAGTGCTTGGTCCAGGTGTGGATGGCAGGGAGACTTCCCAGAGATGTGCCCTTCATTGGAAGTTTTTGTTGTTCTGTCGCCCAGTCGTGTCTGACTCTTTGTGATCCCATGGACTGCGGCACGCCAGGCTTGTCTGTCCCTCACCATCTCCTGGAGTTTGCGCAAGTTCATGTTCTTGGCATCAGTGATGCCATCCAGCTATATCATCCTCTGATGCCCTCTTCTCCTTCTGCCTTCAACCTTTCCCAGCATAAGGGACTTTTCCAATGAGTCGTCTGTTCATATCAGATGACCAAAATACTGGAGCTTCAGCTTCAGCATCAGTCCTTCCAGTGAATATTCGGGGTTGATCTCCCTTAAGATTGTCTAGTTTGATCTCCTTGCTGTCCAAGGGACTTTCAGGAGTCTTCTCCAGCACCACAGTTTGAAGGCACCAATTCTTTGGCATTCTGCCTTCTTTATGGTCCAACTGTACATAACTGTACGTGACCACGGGAAATTTTTTAACTGAGGTGAAATTCACAAAACATAAAATTAGCCAGCCTATTGATTTATTTTGGCTGCACATGCAACCTGTGGGATCTTAGTTCCACCATCAGGGACGGAACCTGCACCCTCAGCAGTGAAAGCATGGAGTCCTAACCACTGGACCACCGGGGGATTCCCTAAAGTTAGCTGTTTTAAAGTGAACAGTGGTACTTCATATACCTGTAGTGTTATGCAACCACTGCCTCTATCTGAAAACACTTTCATTATCCCCAAAGGAAACCTGTACGCATTAAAAGGTTGCTCCCCGTTCCCTTTCTCCCAGCCCTTGGCAAATACCAGTCTGCATTCTACCTCTATAGATATAAATACCTTGATTTACCTATTCAAGGTATTTCATGTAAATGGAATGATGCAGTGTGTGACCCTTTGTGTTTGATTTCCTTCACTTAACGTAATTTTTCATGGCTCATCCACATTAGAGCATCATAACTCCACTCCTTTTTGTGGTTGAATGATATTCCACTGTGTGGATCAAACTTTGTTATTCAGTGGTTAAATCATGCCCGACTCTTTGCAACTCTGTGGACTGCAGCCCGCCAGACTTCCCTGTCCTTCACTATCTCCCAGAGTTTGCTCAAACTCACGTCCATCGAGTCGTTGATGCTATCCAACCATCTCATCCTCTATTGCCTTCTTCTCCTCCTGCCCTCAGTCTTTCCCAGCATCAGGGTCTTTTCCACTGAGCTGGCTCTTTAAGTCAGGTGGCCAAAGTACTGGGGCTTCATCTTCAGCATCAGTCCTTCCAGTGAAGATTCAGGGTTAGCCCTGAGGGTCCACCTTAGCTGGATTTAAAGGATGAATTAGGCGAGCAGGGAGGGACTTGGGAGGGCGCTGCAGGTAGAGGCTGAGCACGAGCAAGAAGGAGCAGGGGTGCCAGGGAGCCGCATGCAGTGGGTGTTACTGGATCCTGAAGTATTAACTGGGGGGTTGGCCTCAGTTTTCCTGCCTATGAAACGAAGCCTTGTGTGGTGGGTGGGGTTGGAGGTATTAGGGAGAGGAGAGGCTGGGATGTTATTGCGTGTTCTCAGTCTGGGTCGCAGATGGGACTTTTTAAAACTTGCTTTCTTTCCTCCCTCCTGTATGTGTCTGCTGTCATCCCTGTGGGTACCCATCTTCTTGTTTCACTGGGCACTGACTTCCCTTCTCTCTGAATTGACCTGAAATTTCTCTCACACTCTCCAGGTGGGTAACCCTGTTCATGGGGAGATTTTGATAGCAGAGATGAAGGAAAAGGCCTGGGAGTAAATCCTACTCACACCCATTCCCCAGAAGCCTTCCCCCTTTTTAATCCTGTCTTCTGCTGATCTGGCTTGGGCAGCCTTCTGTCACCTTTTCTGTGTTCTGGAGGGAAATGAGGTGGGTCAGAAAGAATCCCTCCATCCTTCTCTCCACCCTGCTTGGTACAGAGTAGAGGCCTGGTATGGCCTCTACTTAGTTTCCAAGAGCACTTTGGAAATTAGGTGTTGCCGTGCCTGTCTCATGCCCCTGGCAAGGCTGGTAATTACAGACATGACAGCTGGGAACGGGCTTGGGAGAAGCGGCTTAGAATCAGCAGAGCTGAGGATATCCTGGTAATCAGGGTGGGGCAGAGTGGGAAGAAGCTGGGGGCTTGGGGGCCCCCTCTACCACTGCACGCACCGCTGGGCTTAGCACCTGCAGGAGAGAAGGAGGTGATTAGAGCCCAGGCCCTGCCTCACTCTAAATGTGGAAGGAGGGAGGGGAAGAGAGAGGCTGGGGGATCCAGGAGCCTCTGAGGAAAGAGGCAGAGAGTGGGATGAGGGGTTTTGGCTGCTCTCTCAGACCTGGGTGTGGTCTAGGTTAGAGAGCGACCATCATATAGGGGCTGAGGCCAACGCGGTAGCCAAAGTGTTGGTTCCGTCTTATTCTGGGTGAGGTCTTCTCACAGTGAGGTTTTGGGAACAGGGAGTGAGTGAAAGGAACTGGCTGCTCACCCTCTATTGGAGAAAGAGGTGGGAAACTAATATTTTTATTGAGCATATATTACGTGCTTGATTCTGTGATATTCTGTGTACATTATTTCGTTGAATCCTCAACCTTCTGAAGTTGTCACCAGTATCCCCATTTTGCAGGTGAGAAAACTGAGGTTTAGAGAGGGCCAGGGGCTCATCTAAGATTACGTAGCTCCTCAGCGGCTGTGCCAGGTCTGTCTGATGTCATTTCTCTTCCATGCCTCAAAGCGCTCTTTCCGCCTGTCCATCCTCTCGTTTCATGTGTTCAGGTTTGCTCATTATTGCCTTTATTCTTGAACTTGAATAGTTTCCCTGTCTCCTGAAAAGCAGACATGAGTCCAGATGTCAGCCTGAGATGTAAAAGAAGCCTGTCCTTAGAGAGGGTGTCAGTCTGCTGGAAGAATGGGGGTCTCCCGGGTGGAGCAGCTTGCTGGCACAGCCTGGGGCAGGCCTGCCGCCTGGACAGAACATCCTCGGGGGCTGGCCTCTTCCTCTCTGCCGGGTCACTTCGCACGTGGGGGCTCCAGCACCGTGACCCATGGAGTCTTGTTTGGAAGGGCCTGGCTCTCTCTGGAGAATTTTCTAGCAACCTCCTAACAGTATTCCTCAGGCCCCAGAGAGTTTCACCAGAGAGTTCCTGGCTCCCCCACTCTGGCTAGAAGAGAGGGTGTGTCTGTGTAGGGAGTCTGGGGAGTGGGGGTGCGCAGAAGCAGGTGCTGAGCCCGAGGAGGTGTGACTGCAGTGACTTAAAAAGCAACCGAGTATGAACAGAAACACTTATTTTGTCACCTGCTTTACTGCAGGATTGGGGTGGCAGATACAAGGGTTGGGGCATGTTGAGGCTCCTCCGAAAGAGTGAAAACCTCAGGTTGTGGGTTTGTCAAGATGGAGGAGGTCAGTTGGTGCTTGGGCCTTTCAGCTGGCGCGGTTTTCCTAGACAGGAACCGGCTGATTTACCAGGTCAGAGGCCCTGGAATGAAGCAGGAGGAAAAGGTTTTCAGAGTGGGGAGACCTGGGTCTGCCGCCCCTGCCCCTAGTCACACTGCGTCTCGCACCCTGCTGCTTTTGCCACGGGCCGTTGTTGCCCATGTCCCCACGCCACAGCTCTTCCCATCCACGTGCAGACCTAAGGATGGCTGACTTCTCATCCTGAGAAACTGCTTTCTATTCCCGCTGACCTCACCCCTAGGCGGCAGCTGGGTGAGCAGGCTTTGTAGGTCTCAGGGTTAGGGGCGGTTGGGGCCCGCCTTGGAGAGCAGGCTGAGAAGAGGGTGAGGCGTGGCCTCTGGGTCAACCCAGCTTGTTTGCCCACCATGGTCCACCTTCTCCTGGCCCTGAGGACAACTCATGGGACCCGCTTTCCTGCCTGACTCTTCCACAGCTTCCCTGGTGGGCACGCAGGGGTTGGGCCTTTGCTCCAGCTGAGGGAGGAAGAAGTTCAGAACCTGGCGGGTGGGAATTAGGGGGCTGCTCATGGGTGAGAATTAAACAGAGGACCCAGCCATCTAGAAGCCCTGGTTCCCTTCTCACCAGCTCAGCATCCAACTCCCTTCTGGCCTGCCCCTGGGAGAGATGCCAAAGGGATTACTCACCCTTTCTGCCCCAGGCTCCATCCTCCCCCCCAGGGTTCCCTTCCAGACGGATTGGGAATGGGTCTGGGGGAGTCAGGGAATGGACTGCTGTGGTGTGTGTGCAACATGCGTGTACTTGTGTGCAGTGCGTTGGGAGCAGGGCTTTGAGCGCCGTGGTGGGGGTGGGGGTGCTGGCGAGAAAGCGGAGCAGGTCTCTACAGAACCTGCCTGGCCAGGGCGGGTGGAGCTGGGTGGGGCAGTCAGGAGCCATTCCAGGTTTCCGAGGGGGAATACGAGTGTGGGGGTGCACGTGTGTGTATCTGTGTTCAAGTGTGTTTGTGAACTTGGAGGGTACTCAGCCTCCCCCTTGCTTGAGATAGAGGGAAGTGAGGGAAATAGATGGAGAAAGGCCTGCCTCTGGCTCCCCCAGCTCCTTTCAGCTAGAACGCCAGCTCAGGTATCCTGGCCAGGAGCCCAGTCTGAGGCTCCCCTGCCCTGCTCCCCGGCAGGCTCCTTGCACCGGGGTCTAGTGGTGAACAGCCGCATGGGCTGTCTGGGTGACCCAAGCATGGGCCTTCCCCTGCTACTCAGCCCAGGGAGGAGAGGGATCCTGGCCCCTGCCCCAGGGCTCTCAGGATGGTGAGCTCATGTCTGGGGCTGCCCTGGGAGAGTGCTGGATTTATAGGGCGGGGGTGGGGCTCGGTGCCAGCTTTTGGACTCCTGGGTCCAGCTCTTTCTTACCCCTCAGCCCACTGAGATCCAACTGTTCTCTCTGGCCCCCTGGACGGTATTGTCACTTAAGGACTGCTGCTGCTGCTGCTAAGTCACTTCAGTTGTGTCTGACTCTGTGTGACCCCAGAGACGGCAGCCCACCAGGCTTCCTGTCCCTGGGATTCTCCAGGCGAGAACGCTGGAGTGGGTTGCCATTTCCTTCTCCACTTAAGGACATTGGTGTTTTTTTTTCAGGGTACAGGAATGAGGGTGTGGGGTGAAACNTTTTGTGGTTGAATGATATTCCACTGTGTGGATCAAACTTTGTTATTCAGTGGTTAAATCATGCCCGACTCTTTGCAACTCTGTGGACTGCAGCCCGCCAGACTTCCCTGTCCTTCACTATCTCCCAGAGTTTGCTCAAACTCACGTCCATCGAGTCGTTGATGCTATCCAACCATCTCATCCTCTATTGCCTTCTTCTCCTCCTGCCCTCAGTCTTTCCCAGCATCAGGGTCTTTTCCACTGAGCTGGCTCTTTAAGTCAGGTGGCCAAAGTACTGGGGCTTCATCTTCAGCATCAGTCCTTCCAGTGAAGATTCAGGGTTAGCCCTGAGGGTCCACCTTAGCTGGATTTAAAGGATGAATTAGGCGAGCAGGGAGGGACTTGGGAGGGCGCTGCAGGTAGAGGCTGAGCACGAGCAAGAAGGAGCAGGGGTGCCAGGGAGCCGCATGCAGTGGGTGTTACTGGATCCTGAAGTATTAACTGGGGGGTTGGCCTCAGTTTTCCTGCCTATGAAACGAAGCCTTGTGTGGTGGGTGGGGTTGGAGGTATTAGGGAGAGGAGAGGCTGGGATGTTATTGCGTGTTCTCAGTCTGGGTCGCAGATGGGACTTTTTAAAACTTGCTTTCTTTCCTCCCTCCTGTATGTGTCTGCTGTCATCCCTGTGGGTACCCATCTTCTTGTTTCACTGGGCACTGACTTCCCTTCTCTCTGAATTGACCTGAAATTTCTCTCACACTCTCCAGGTGGGTAACCCTGTTCATGGGGAGATTTTGATAGCAGAGATGAAGGAAAAGGCCTGGGAGTAAATCCTACTCACACCCATTCCCCAGAAGCCTTCCCCCTTTTTAATCCTGTCTTCTGCTGATCTGGCTTGGGCAGCCTTCTGTCACCTTTTCTGTGTTCTGGAGGGAAATGAGGTGGGTCAGAAAGAATCCCTCCATCCTTCTCTCCACCCTGCTTGGTACAGAGTAGAGGCCTGGTATGGCCTCTACTTAGTTTCCAAGAGCACTTTGGAAATTAGGTGTTGCCGTGCCTGTCTGATGCCCCTGGCAAGGCTGGTAATTACAGACATGACAGCTGGGAACGGGCTTGGGAGAAGCGGCTTAGAATCAGCAGAGCTGAGGATATCCTGGTAATCAGGGTGGGGCAGAGTGGGAAGAAGCTGGGGGCTTGGGGGCCCCCTCTACCACTGCACGCACCGCTGGGCTTAGCACCTGCAGGAGAGAAGGAGGTGATTAGAGCCCAGGCCCTGCCTCACTCTAAATGTGGAAGGAGGGAGGGGAAGAGAGAGGCTGGGGGATCCAGGAGCCTCTGAGGAAAGAGGCAGAGAGTGGGATGAGGGGTTTTGGCTGCTCTCTCAGACCTGGGTGTGGTCTAGGTTAGAGAGCGACCATCATATAGGGGCTGAGGCCAACGCGGTAGCCAAAGTGTTGGTTCCGTCTTATTCTGGGTGAGGTCTTCTCACAGTGAGGTTTTGGGAACAGGGAGTGAGTGAAAGGAACTGGCTGCTCACCCTCTATTGGAGAAAGAGGTGGGAAACTAATATTTTTATTGAGCATATATTACGTGCTTGATTCTGTGATATTCTGTGTACATTATTTCGTTGAATCCTCAACCTTCTGAAGTTGTCACCAGTATCCCCATTTTGCAGGTGAGAAAACTGAGGTTTAGAGAGGGCCAGGGGCTCATCTAAGATTACGTAGCTCCTCAGCGGCTGTGCCAGGTCTGTCTGATGTCATTTCTCTTCCATGCCTCAAAGCGCTCTTTCCGCCTGTCCATCCTCTCGTTTCATGTGTTCAGGTTTGCTCATTATTGCCTTTATTCTTGAACTTGAATAGTTTCCCTGTCTCCTGAAAAGCAGACATGAGTCCAGATGTCAGCCTGAGATGTAAAAGAAGCCTGTCCTTAGAGAGGGTGTCAGTCTGCTGGAAGAATGGGGGTCTCCCGGGTGGAGCAGCTTGCTGGCACAGCCTGGGGCAGGCCTGCCGCCTGGACAGAACATCCTCGGGGGCTGGCCTCTTCCTCTCTGCCGGGTCACTTCGCACGTGGGGGCTCCAGCACCGTGACCCATGGAGTCTTGTTTGGAAGGGCCTGGCTCTCTCTGGAGAATTTTCTAGCAACCTCCTAACAGTATTCCTCAGGCCCCAGAGAGTTTCACCAGAGAGTTCCTGGCTCCCCCACTCTGGCTAGAAGAGAGGGTGTGTCTGTGTAGGGAGTCTGGGGAGTGGGGGTGCGCAGAAGCAGGTGCTGAGCCCGAGGAGGTGTGACTGCAGTGACTTAAAAAGCAACCGAGTATGAACAGAAACACTTATTTTGTCACCTGCTTTACTGCAGGATTGGGGTGGCAGATACAAGGGTTGGGGCATGTTGAGGCTCCTCCGAAAGAGTGAAAACCTCAGGTTGTGGGTTTGTCAAGATGGAGGAGGTCAGTTGGTGCTTGGGCCTTTCAGCTGGCGCGGTTTTCCTAGACAGGAACCAGCTGATTTACCAGGTCAGAGGCCCTGGAATGAAGCAGGAGGAAAAGGTTTTCAGAGTGGGGAGACCTGGGTCTGCCGCCCCTGCCCCTAGTCACACTGCGTCTCGCACCCTGCTGCTTTTGCCACGGGCCGTTGTTGCCCATGTCCCCACGCCACAGCTCTTCCCATCCACGTGCAGACCTAAGGATGGCTGACTTCTCATCCTGAGAAACTGCTTTCTATTCCCGCTGACCTCACCCCTAGGCGGCAGCTGGGTGAGCAGGCTTTGTAGGTCTCAGGGTTAGGGGCGGTTGGGGCCCGCCTTGGAGAGCAGGCTGAGAAGAGGGTGAGGCGTGGCCTCTGGGTCAACCCAGCTTGTTTGCCCACCATGGTCCACCTTCTCCTGGCCCTGAGGACAACTCATGGGACCCGCTTTCCTGCCTGACTCTTCCACAGCTTCCCTGGTGGGCACGCAGGGGTTGGGCCTTTGCTCCAGCTGAGGGAGGAAGAAGTTCAGAACCTGGCGGGTGGGAATTAGGGGGCTGCTCATGGGTGAGAATTAAACAGAGGACCCAGCCATCTAGAAGCCCTGGTTCCCTTCTCACCAGCTCAGCATCCAACTCCCTTCTGGCCTGCCCCTGGGAGAGATGCCAAAGGGATTACTCACCCTTTCTGCCCCAGGCTCCATCCTCCCCCCCAGGGTTCCCTTCCAGACGGATTGGGAATGGGTCTGGGGGAGTCAGGGAATGGACTGCTGTGGTGTGTGTGCAACATGCGTGTACTTGTGTGCAGTGCGTTGGGAGCAGGGCTTTGAGCGCCGTGGTGGGGGTGGGGGTGCTGGCGAGAAAGCGGAGCAGGTCTCTACAGAACCTGCCTGGCCAGGGCGGGTGGAGCTGGGTGGGGCAGTCAGGAGCCATTCCAGGTTTCCGAGGGGGAATACGAGTGTGGGGGTGCACGTGTGTGTATCTGTGTTCAAGTGTGTTTGTGAACTTGGAGGGTACTCAGCCTCCCCCTTGCTTGAGATAGAGGGAAGTGAGGGAAATAGATGGAGAAAGGCCTGCCTCTGGCTCCCCCAGCTCCTTTCAGCTAGAACGCCAGCTCAGGTATCCTGGCCAGGAGCCCAGTCTGAGGCTCCCCTGCCCTGCTCCCCGGCAGGCTCCTTGCACCGGGGTCTAGTGGTGAACAGCCGCATGGGCTGTCTGGGTGACCCAAGCATGGGCCTTCCCCTGCTACTCAGCCCAGGGAGGAGAGGGATCCTGGCCCCTGCCCCAGGGCTCTCAGGATGGTGAGCTCATGTCTGGGGCTGCCCTGGGAGAGTGCTGGATTTATAGGGCGGGGGTGGGGCTCGGTGCCAGCTTTTGGACTCCTGGGTCCAGCTCTTTCTTACCCCTCAGCCCACTGAGATCCAACTGTTCTCTCTGGCCCCCTGGACGGTATTGTCACTTAAGGACTGCTGCTGCTGCTGCTAAGTCACTTCAGTTGTGTCTGACTCTGTGTGACCCCAGAGACGGCAGCCCACCAGGCTTCCTGTCCCTGGGATTCTCCAGGCGAGAACGCTGGAGTGGGTTGCCATTTCCTTCTCCACTTAAGGACATTGGTGTTTTTTTTTCAGGGTACAGGAATGAGGGTGTGGGGTGAAACCCCCTTTTGGTCTAGGGCTTGGGGGTGGTCCTGGCCCACTCTGTGCCTCAGCTGTTTTAGAGAGAACCCAGCATGGGCCTTCTGGGATGGAGGGCTTTTCCCCGGTGCACGGCTAGATGGGAATGACGAGGAAACGTGGAGATCCTCAGGCAGGAGTGGTTGCTGGGTAGGGAGGGGAAGGGGCAAGGGGCAAGGAGCTCTTCAGTCTCAACTATCTCAACAAGCTGAGTCCTGTCCGGTCTCTGTCCCTATGTCACTGGAGAGAAGAAGGGACAGGGCAGGAGCCAGTGAATTCTCTCCTGTCCTGGCCATCTTCTAGTCTTGGCTGTTTCAAGAACCAGAGTCTGGAAGGAGTGCCAGGGAGAGACCTGGTCTCACTCTGAGGGGAGCACGCCTGCGTCACAGTGTCAGTGAGGTCTTTCTAACAAAGAGGCCAGAAGGGGCTGCCTCAGATGCAGTACCAGGCGTGAGCGCCTTTTTTTCTCTTGGCCCTACCTTTTCATCTGTGAAACTTGGGATCGCACCTTGGAAGGCCTCTTCTGTGTGGCCTCTTCTGTGTTAGTGCTGGAGCCTACCAAGAGTTGCCTGGGTCAGCCCACTGTTCCTCCTGTGGTGGGTGGGGTGAGCATGGGGAATGATGTGGGTTCAGTCAGAGGCCTTGGTGCTTCCCTCTCCTCTGTGGGAGTGTGTTAGGGGCTGCCTCCCTCAGTCCCAACACCAGACACCTCCTGTGTCCACCAGTATCTGAGAGAGAGGCCTGGATTGAGCATGCCCGTGAGACTTGGAGCGATGTGGCAAGGGGAGGACCAAGCTGGTCAGTCAGCTGTGACTTGGAGTCTGCCCTGCCTCCCACTAGCTGATGTCTTGGCAAGGGGCTCCGTCTCTGTGGACAGACATCTAGCTCCTTGGATACTGGGCTGGGAGGCAGGCCTTCTGGAGGGTGGGCATCCAGCATTTTGGGTGGAACTCACATTGATATCCTTGGACACTGAGGCTGTGGTGGGTGATGCTTAGGGAGCCATGAGGCTGAGGGCCCACATAGCCACACCTCCCATGGGTTTTAGTGGGGAAGGGGGTGCACGGTGCATGCAGTAAGACCTAGGTTCTTGTGTAGGAATCAGACACTTTTTAAAAAAATTGAAGTATAGTTGATCTACACCGTTGCGTTAGTGTCAGATGTACAGCACAGTGATTCAGTCTTTTTGAAGGCTACAGGAACCAGAGACCTTTCGTGGGCAAGGGTCCACAGACTCCTCTGCAGGAGGGGTCTGAAGGGGTGATCACGTCCATTTCCTTGCATTCAGGCAGAACCACCCTTCCCCTGTCCTGGGCTGAGGAGAGGAAGGCCATTTGTTTAGAAGATGGTCCGATCAGAGTGCTGCCCCTGTCAGAGGAGAACGTCTGGCTTCCTGTCCTCTTTCTCTTCCTCTTCCCCGCTCCAGCTGGAAGTTCATTCTGAACTCCTCTGTGAGTTCCTTCCGTGGCAGCACTGGTCTGGAACTCCCGGCCCTGTCTTCTGAGTGCATGTCTGTTCTGTCCTTCCCCACCGTCTTCTCCGCCTGGTTGCTCTGCCCCCCCCACGGTGCTTTCCCCAGCCCTGTCTGGGTGGTCCTCACTGCCCCCATTCCCCACTCCTGACAGGGGCTGCGACTGGTGGTGTGGTGGCCTAGAGCAGTGGGGAGAGGTGGGGACCAGAGCCGCCCGCCTTCTGGTCCTCAGCCCGCGCCTGGCCAGAGGCTGCCCGGTCTGTGTCCAAGGTCTTATCCACCTAGGCTGCTCCTCCGGTGGGGCAGTGGGGAAGGGTCTAGTCTTGGTCTGCCTTTTGGCCAACACCAAGCCCTCCCATGTCTCCCAGTCTACCCAGGGCCTTACTCCCTCTGCCTGTTGCCAGGTTCTGAGTGTATTTTTTCCAAAGGCCTCTGATTGTTTCCTGAAGAAACCTGATCCCAGAGCTTATACAAAAGCTGGGGCCGCCAGAGGAGAAACCCCATTCTCTCCTGCTCTGTCCCTACCCGCCCCCCCCACCTCCATAACCTCTCTCGCTTTGGATGCTGGGTATGGGTTCCAGGACCTGGCTGCCATCACCTAGGCAACAGGGGGCTTTGGTTGCCATGGTGATCAATGTGGGAGAAGCTGGGCAGCGGGGACAAAAGCCCCCACATTTCTCCCCCCTGGTCCTCACCCCAATCCTCATGGGATGATACTGAGACACATTCCATTAATTTTATTTCTGAAAGGCCTTTGGAGGGGAGAAGGGTCTCCTTTTTGTGACAGACTTTCTCTTCCTTCCCTCACTCCTCTCTGGCCTGTTTTTAACCCTCCATGGTTGGCTTGAGCAGGGGACCAAGTCACTGTGTTTTTGTGTCTGAGGTGGGGTTGGGGGCATGGTGAAAAGCAACGAAACACATTCCCTTTTACAGCCTCCCACCCTTTAAACCAGGGCCCTCCCTGCCCTGGATGAAGTCCGGACTTCCCTCCCGGTCCGTCATGCCTCCCATATTTCCACTTGTTGATCCCATCCAGTGATCCCCTCCCCCACCCTCTTCTCTGGGAATGTTGCCCACCCAGGAGACCTTCCAAACCCCTGATTCCTGGGTCCGATTAAACAAGGGGAACTTCTGCCCTTCTCGTTTCTCACCTTAAGTCCCTCCCCATAGCCTCTCCAGTGCTTGGGTTAGATTCCTGGGGTGCTCCATGAGACAGCAGGCAAAGATCTCAGAAACTGGGTTCATTTTTGGCCTCTGTTTGGCAGGGGAGGGAGCAGCATGTTTGGGTGCTTTCTGAGTACCTTGAGCTGGGTTGTTAGGGGTGGGAGAAGCAGGCCAGGGGAGCCAGGTTTATGTTGGGTCTTTAATCAGCAGCTGGGAGGAAGGTAGGGAGCTCTAGGCTGGAACAGTTTAGAACAAAGGGTTGGGAGGGGACTGGCACCCTGTCTGGTTTGAAATTTATCTGTAGGGGAAGCACAATGGCATCAGCTTCCCTCCTGGCTGTGTTTGAAGTGGTGGTTCTGATCTGCTGTGTGTGTGTGAGTGTTTGTGTGTGTAACTTTAGTTGTACAAGCAGCAAGATTTATTTATACCACCTTTTTCCCAAGTCTCAGAGGAAGTGTCTGGAGATTGGAGCAGGAGTGACCCTGAAGTCAGAGTGTATTAATTGCTTAACTTATTACTTGCTGAGCAGTTTGTTAAAGTACTTCTTTTATCCCCAGTATACTTAACAACAACCCCATGAGGTATTGATGTAAAACATCATTTCCCCTGTTTTACCAATGAGCCTACCAGCAAAGTTAAGTAACTTGCACATGAGCACACAGCTCCTCAGTGGGAGAGTTAGGTTTTAAACTCAGATACTCGGGTGCAAATCCCAGGCTCTTTTTGCTCTTGACTCCTCTGGCAGACATGAGAATTCAGAGAGTCTGTGTTATTGTGTCTCTGTCTAGACTCGAGTCCGTGGCAGTCCTTTTCCTCTTTATTTCTCCACTTCCCTCACCCTGTCACCCCCATGTTCTCTTTGAACCTCCTGGTGAAATTGAGTTTGTAGGTGGAAGACCAGAAAGAATGGGCTGAACCATAACAGGAGAGATACAGGCGATGTGTCTGAACTGTATCAGGGACAAGACCAGTAGAATGGGTTCTTAGGAGATGGGGTAGAGGAGTCCAACATAATTTGCAGATAAGAAGGTGAATAGAGCCTTGTTTATGGCAAAGGTTTCTAGAAGGGTTTAGGGTGGGTAGGTTGAGATATTGTCTCCATTGCCTGAGTGTGTCTTTGTCACATCCTTGTCTTGATATGGGGCTATGGACAAACGTCACCAGGCCATGGAGTGTCTCCACATACCTCTGTGAGGAAGATAAATGAATGAGGTAGCATTTATTTCATCTCCCTGCAGCGTTTGCAGTTTCCCCGAGAGTCAGGCAGTATCAGTTACTAGCTGTGTGCCAATGGAAAGGTGGTGGATACAGGTCTGTACAAATCATGGTTCTTATTCTGGTTATTGATGGTTCAGTTCGGTTGCAGAAAAGTTAAGAACTACATAAAACAAATTCATTTTAGTTCTTAGCATAGTTGACCTCATGGCAGCGCTTGACCTGGCTGATTTTGTTCCTACCTTGAAACAGTAATTCTTGGCTGCATGAGGGCCCACTCTTCTGGTCTCCTTGCTCCTCTGGCCTCATGGCCTCACCCCTTTGCCTGTTCTGTGTCCTTGGACATGTTTACTTGTTGGGGTTCTAAGGGACCCCCTATTTAACTCTCTGCCTGGGTGATCCCATCGATTCCCTTGACCTTGCACACCATCCATACCTCCAGCTCAGACTCTTCTGAGTCTACCTCCTCTGACACGCAGCTGCCTGTTGAACTGCCTGTCTCAGCCATGAACTCAGCATGCTGGAAACCTACCTCACCAATTCCTCCCCAGTCTTCCCACCTGATAATGGCACTGCCACCTCCTCTCATGCTCAGGCCAGAGATCTTGATGCTCCCCTCCCCCTCCGCCAGTCCAGTTAAGTCCTGTTGGTCCTGCCCAACATGTGTCATGACTGTGACCATTTCACACCTCCTCTGCTGCTCTGCCCCATCACTGCAGTCACCTCCTTCCTCATCTCCCTGCTTCTGCCTTCCCTTCTTTCCAGTCTCTGTCTGGAGAGCTAAAACCCTTCCCAGGCTTCCCACTGAATTAATCCAGCTCTTCCCCCAACCCGGGGTTTCCCCGGTGGCTCAGCAGTGAAGAATCCAGTGCAGGAGTCACAGGAGACGCGAGTTCGATCCCTGGATCTGGAAGATGCCCTGGAGGAGGGCATGGGAACTCACTCCAGTATTCTTGCCTGGAGACTACCATAGACAGAGGAGCCTGGCGGGCTATAGTCCATGGGGTCGAAAAGAGTCTGACGTGACTGAGCAACTTAGATGCATGCACACTTTCCCCGACTCCTGGGGTTTGCAATACCCCGACCCCTGGGGTTTGTAATACCCTGACCCCTGGCCACCTCTTCAGCCTCACCTTCCATTCCTCTCCCTACCTCACATCCAGTCGGCTCCACTGGGCCACCCAACTCTCTGCTGCCTTTGGCCTTCCTGTGTGTGGCTGCTCTGCAGGCTTTCCCCTCCACTCTACCTGCTTAGCCCCTGTGCTCCTTCAGGCTTGGTTGTTGTTTTCTCAGATTTTCCAGAACCACTCAGTTTAAAGGAGCCCTGCTCCCCAGGCTTGTCTGTCATACTGTCCTTGTCCTCCTTTCATCACTGATGTAGTTAGTTGTTTATATGCCCCTGTTTACATGCACCAACCCTGCTGGGCTGTGAATCCGGGGTTTTTTCCCCACTGTACTCAGAGCTTGGCAGGGGATATGGTTTCTAGATGGGGCCTAAGCAAGAGGTGATGACTCAGTGAGTGGAGGTGGGAAATAACTGCTCAGTGCCCAGGGATGTACCACTGGGTGCTGGGGGTGAAGGGGGCTTTTGTGAAGGGGTCAGGGCTGGGTTGTGAGGTGGTAAGCAGTGTTGGGTGAGAGTTAGGGAGGACAGGAGAAGGAGAGGTCCTCTCCTCTGCTGAACCGGAAGGTGAAAGTGTAGAAGAAAGACGCTGCCCCTCGATCCACAGCGGTCAGACAAGCTCCTGACATTGTCTGGTTCAGGATGTCCGGTTTTTAGAGAATGGTTTCTGCTTACCTTCCCCTCCTGCCCCTCTCCACGTGATTTGTAGTTTATATTCTTCACCCTGGCCATGTGAGCACATTTGTGCATGCACATAAGTCAGGCCACTCACAGACACAGACACACACACACACACACACACACCCTTAAGGGGAGCAGCCAGCTTAACCTCACCGTAACTGTGGGTATGGTTGACATACATGCTGGGGAGACAACACCAAGAGAAGCAGCCGTAGGCAGCCCCTGTGGGCACTCTGACATTAAGAATGGGAGGAGATGAGAGGCCTGGGGTAGCCTCTGGACTGAAGCTAGCTGCCTCCTGCTGTGGTCTACACTGGGTCAGCCAGTTGGCCTGGCCAGAACCCACGTTCTCCAGTGTTCCTGGCTGAGAATAGGAAAGTGCTGCCCAGCTCTCCCCTGCAGGGGGTCCAGAGTTGGGTCATTCTGGATGGCTTTGCTGTCATCTTCCCCCACCCCGGGGTACAGTCTGGGGCTGCTCTTTCTAGGAGGCAGGGCAGGAGGAACTGGGCTCACTGGAGAGAGTAGGAGCCTGGGGAGCGACATTCTCAGGTGGGAGCTAGGCTGCCCTGAGCTTCCTGTGGCTGCTTCCTGGGCACGGCCTCCCTCTGTGCTCCGACCCCACAGAGAGCTCCAGCCCCGCCCTGACCAGCTGCTTCTTTCCTCAGGAGCGCCGCTTGATTTTCTCTGAGACAAGCCCACCTGTCCAGCAAAATAGAGTCCCTCAGGGTGACAGTTGATTTCCTGAAGGTGCCCCTTGGCCTGAAGAAGCCGGTGCTGAAGGAGGTGGCAGGGGGGCTCCCCAGAAGGCCCCAGCCTGTGGCCCTGGAGCGCTACAAGGCGCGGCGCTCGGACGCCATGGACACCGAGTCCCAGTACTCGGGCTACTCCTACAAGTCTGGCCACTCCCGCAGCTCCCGCAAGCACAGGTGGGTGTGCATGCGGGCTGACACAGGGCGGGGAGCGGGGTGGGAGCACCAGGGCTGGCGGGCGGAAGCTGGCCGCTGAGAGGCACGGGTCCTCCCCTTGACCTTCCGTGCCCGTTCCCCTGGCCTTTTGCTGCAGGGACCGCCGGGACCGACACCGCTCTAAGAGCCGAGACGGGAGCCGGGGGGACAAATCGGTGACGATCCAGGCTCCAGGGGAGCCCCTGCTGGACAATGAGTCCACGAGAGGGGATGAGCGGGTGAGTGTCAGGGGCTGAGGTCTGGACCAGGTGTTTCCACTCGGATCCCTGGAGAAGCTGGAGGTCCATCCAAAAGGGGAAGGGACTGGAAACCTGGCCTCTTTCGACAGAGAGAGGAGGGCATTTTGGGTCATACTTCTGTTAAGGGTCCCAAGGTAGGACCTCGTCTCAGTAGAATTCAGTAGAATCTTGGTAGAATTCAGAGATCCCTTTGGAAGCAGCAGCCTCCGTCATCTTTTATGACCCATGTGACCTGAGCTGTATAATGGGAATTGCCTCTTCTCTGGGCTCATGCCAGCCAGTTAGGGCACTGGGAATCTGGAGTGGGAGGGTGGTGGGGGGTGGGGGCTGGAGGTGTGGCAGCCCAGTTTCCCTCGGACACTCTGGTGCCCTCTGGTGTCGGCCTGTAGAATAGCACCGGCTAGTCAGAGGGAGGAGTTGGAGAAAGGGGAGGAAGTGAGCTTGGAGTGATGGCTGGGGGTTTTCGGCTGGTTACTCTTGCTCCAGCCTCTCTGGCCCACTGTGTGCCCCTGGCAGGGAGGGCAGGAGGTAGTGCCCAGTGCTAGAAGAGGGAAGAGGCAGGATTTAGGGTGACTGAGGTGGTCCCTGTATCATTCCTCCTCCTTGGGAGCATCTTAGGGAGCTGGAGACCTCACGAGACATCTCTATCACCGACCCTGGGGATTCCTGGGGCTTGGAAGCAGATCAGTACCTGAGGGAAATGATCTTTCTCCCTCTTTCCCAATCCCGTCTTCTCCAAGAGACCTGGCTTCCTGAGTTCTTGAAGTGATCAGCTCTTCTGTTGTTGGGGGGTGTGCCCAGGCTCTTGAAACTTGGAGCACATGTGTAGGTATAGTGGTTGTGGTTACTCACGGGTTCCCTGAGCTGAGACAGGCAGTGCCTCCGCTTTCCGCCTTCTGTTCAGACTCCGCTTTCCTTGAGGAAATGCCCGTGTGGTGGGCATTCAGATGGGCCAGAAGAGCCAGCCAGGCAGACCGGAGACCCAGAGTGGCCCTGAGTCTGCAGCATGTCTTGCGTGGCCTGCACTAGTCTCTCACCTTCCCCATCCCTTCCTCTCAGTGTCCTCTTCTCTCCCCCACGCTGCCATGGTCAGGTCACTCCCTTAACCAGATCCTCAAGTGGCTCTCCGTACTCCGAGGATAGGTACCTATTGCCTACTCTGGCCTTGGGCTTCCCAGGTGGAACCCTAGTGGTGAAGAACCCACCTGCCAGTGCAGGAGATGTAAGAGACTCAGGTTCGATCCCTGGGTTGGGAAGATTCCCTGGAGGAGGGCATGGCAACTCATTCCAGTATTCTTGCCTGGAGGACCCCATGGGCAGAGGAGCCTGATGGGCTACAGTCCACAGGGTCGCAAAGAGCTGGACATGGCTGAAGCGACTTAGCACAGCACAGCATGGTTCATCCTGGCCTTGCATGTGGGTTGCTTGAGCCTGCCTGCTTTGCCTGGGAGTCTGACCTCAGATCCCATTCTCTGACTGAGCAGCTCCCTGGTATCTCTCTTGGACCCTCTGTTCTGAGGATGCATGTGCAGGTTTTTCCTGGTTGGCTGATGGCATGAAGCTCCCCAAGGGCCCAGGTCTCAGATGTGCCATCCCTACAGAGGCCAGACTTGGGTATGCAGGGAAAGTGTTAGTCTCTCAGTTGGGTCCGACTCTTTGTGACTCCATGGACTGTAGCCCGCCAGGCTCCTCTGACAGTGGAGCTCAGTAAATACTTGGATGGCTGCGTGTGTGTTGATTACTCTCTTTTCTCCTCTCCCTGCTTTGCTCTCTGTCTTCTTCCCACTCACCTCTTCTCCCATGTCCCTGCCTCCTCCTCCTCTTCTTCTTCCCCATCACCACGGCTGCTCTGGCTGTAGGATGACAACTGGGGGGAGACGACCACAGTGGTAACGGGCACCTCGGAGCACAGCATCTCCCACGATGACCTCACGCGCATCGCCAAGGACATGGAAGACAGCGTCCCGCTGGACTGCTCCCGGCACCTGGGTGTGGCGGCGGGGGCTACGCTGGCCCTGCTCTCTTTCCTCACGCCTCTGGCTTTCCTGCTGCTGCCCCCACTGCTGTGGCGGGAGGAGCTGGAGCCGTGCGGGACGGCCTGTGAAGGCCTCTTCATCTCTGTGGCCTTCAAGCTGCTTATCCTGCTGCTGGGCAGCTGGGCCCTATTCTTCCGCCGGCCCAAGGCCTCTCTGCCCCGTGTCTTCGTGCTACGCGCCCTGCTCATGGTGCTCGTCTTCCTGCTTGTCGTGTCCTACTGGCTCTTCTACGGCGTTCGCATTCTGGACGCCCGCGAGCGCAGCTACCAGGGCGTGGTGCAGTTTGCCGTGTCCCTGGTGGACGCCCTGCTCTTTGTGCACTACCTGGCCGTGGTCCTGCTGGAGCTGCGCCAGCTGCAGCCACAGTTCACGCTCAAGGTCGTGCGGTCCACCGACGGGGCCAGCCGCTTCTACAACGTGGGCCATCTCAGGTGCAGGCGCTTGGGGACAGGCAGCCCGGCCTGGGCGGGGGCAGAGGGGGCTGCAGGGCGCAGAGCAGCGGGGTGTGATGGCGGGCCCGGAGGTGACGCGCTCGGAGGGCTGGATGGGCAGTTGTGTGCTCTGCACATTCCAGGTTTTCAACAGTGTTTGCTGCTTGATGGTGGGATCATGCTGAGGGTCCTGGAGCAGATAGGGTGGGAGTTAGGAGCTGGGAGTGAATAGATGAACAGAGATTGGGGATCTTATAGAGGGATGGACCAAAGAGGAGATAGGTGTGATTCTCTGGAATCACCACGTTCCTAGCTCTTGGAGGCACAGTCTCTTGAGGGCACTCAGTGAGTAGTCACTGAGATGAGCTGGCCAGAGGAAGGGCCCCCCCAGGGAAAAGATAACGAGGAAGGTTCTTCGGCCCCCCAGACTTGTGGGCAGGATGCCCCCCGGCCACCCAGATTGTCATCAGTCCTGCAGGGAATCTTGAGGGGAATGCTGGAGGAGAGGAGGTGACCCCTGGCTGGGGATCCTGGCCCCCTGCCCTTTCTCCCCTGGGCTTCAGCACGGCAGGGAAGGAGTAGCAGGTGCAGCCCTGGGGAAGGCTTAGGGGCCTGGTGAGTAGACCGCAGGCCCCGAGCCAGGCTTCTTGGAAGCAGCTTGTCCCTACCCTCTGTCCTCTCCTGCCCTGCTGACCTGCCCTGCTGTGTCCCTCCCCTGCGCCCCTTGTCTGTCTTCTCTGCCTCCCCCTCCTGCCGTCTCCCCCACAGCATCCAGCGTGTGGCAGTGTGGATCCTGGAGAAGTATTACCATGACTTCCCTGTCTACAACCCTGCCCTCCTCAACCTGCCCAAGTCCGTCCTGGCCAAGAAAGTGTCTGGCTTCAAGGTGTATTCCCTCGGAGAGGGTGAGCGGCCCTGCTCCTTGGCCTCCTGGTCTCCTCCCAAGCAGGACTCCCAAGTTCCTGCCTCCCGTTCCTCCTTCACCCTTCTTCCCGTGCTTTCTCCTTCCTCAGACTGTGTCCCAGCCCCTCCTGTTCTGTCCTCTCCCTCCACACCAGGTGGCTGGTGTTAGCTGCCGAGTCTTCTCTCCTTCCCTTTATGCTACGGTGTGTCCCCGTGCTCTGGCTCCGCTGTGTCTGCTCCTCAGCCCTCGCTCTCAGAGGCCCGAACCTCCCGCCCTGGGGAGGAGCCCGTGCGGGACTCCTCTCGGGTGCCCTCCTGGCGGCCTTCCTGTGGGCCTTGCCCAAACGTTGTGGCCAGGAGGGATGGGAAAGGGAGGTGCTCCTGGGGGGTGGACACGGCTTCCTCTGGACATGTCGGGGGGCTGGCCCCAGACTTCCTGGAGTGGGAATCAAGGCGGCACTCTGAAGGGACCAACCTCTCTCTCTCCTGCTTCTGCGCAGAAAACAGTACCAACAACTCCACGGGTCAGTCCCGAGCTGTGATCGCAGCGGCGGCCCGCAGGCGGGACAACAGCCACAATGAGTACTACTACGAGGAGGCCGAGCACGAGCGGAGGGTGCGCAAGCGGAGGGCCAGGTGGGTCTCGGGGAGGAGTGGGACTGCTGGGGGCTGCTGGGGAGGCTGGGGAGAGGAGGCCCACCTGGCTTCTGTAACCGATGATGATGTGGATGCGATGTGTGCGTTCGTTTTCTGTTGCTGCCTTAACAAGTCACCATGAACTGGGCGCTGTGAAACAACTCACACTTATTGTCTTGCAGTCCTGAGAGTCAGGTGCAGGTGAGCTGAATCCTCCTCCACTGAGGGTTCACGGGCTGAAATCAAGAGCAAATCTAGTTTTAGCCCGAGTCCCCTTTCAAGCTCACTGGTTGCTGGCAGAGTCAATTCCTGGTCGCCTGGACCCATAGGCAGTTTTCCTTGAGGCTAGCAAGACCAGGTCTCTGACTTGTGCCGCCAGCTGGAGAGTAATCTCCTTATTTTAAAGTCAGCCAACTTGGCACTTTCATTACTTCTGCAAAACATACCAAGATTATTGGATAACCAGGGGACGGGGATCTGGTGGAGGTGGATGGGGCCTTTGAGTTCTGCCTGCACAGTGAGGCAGGGACTGTTAAAGCCCGTGAGCCTCCCTGGCAGTGGCAGGGACCGAGGCTGGACCATCCCTCCTTCCAGGAGATCTTGGAGGCTTTCTCAGCAGCTGGTACATTTTTATCTGCAAAAAATGAGGTTCTAGTTTCGTATCTTGGTTCTTAAACACTGTCCTCATGCTTCCTTTTTTCCTGTTCACATTGTTATGTGAATGCTGTTCATGCCTGAAGATTCTTTCTTGGTGTCGACTGCTTGCCAGGGCCCTTCATCTGTTAGTATTTCTACAGGGGAGAACAGAGGGTCTTGGGGCTCTGCCCTTCCTCACACATGATCTCCAGGCTTCAAAGGAGGAAGGTAGCCCTGACCCTGTTCCTTTTTCCATTGAGTCGGTGATGCCATCCAACCATCTCATCCTCTGTCATCCCCTTCTCCTCCTGCCTTGAATCTTTCCCAGCATCAGGGTCTTTTCCAATGAGTCAGGTAGCCAAAGTATTGGAGTTTCAGGTGTACTGGAGTTTCAGCTTGAGCATTAGTCCTTCCAGTGAATATTCAGGACTGATTTCCTTTATGATTGACTGGTGTAATCTCCTTGAGGGACTTTCAAGAGTCTTCTCTGACACCCCAGTTCAGAAGCATCAATTCTTCAGTGCTCAGCTTTATAGCTCAACTCTCACATCCATACATGACTACTGGAAAAACCATAGCTTTGACTTATATGGACCTTGGTGAAGGTAATGTCTCTGCTTTTTAATACGCTGTCTAGGTTGGTCATATGGACATGGGTTTGGGTGGACTCTGGGAGTTGGTGATGGACAGGGAGCCTGGCGTGCTGCAGTTCATGGGGTCTCAAAGTGTCGGACACGACTAAGTGACTGAACTGAAGTTGGTTGTAGCTTTTCTTCCAAGGAGCAACTGTCCTTTAATTTCATGGCTGTAGTTACCATCTGCAATGATTTTGGAGCCCAAGATAATAAAATCTGTCATTGTTTTCATTGTTTCCCCATCTTTTTGCCATGAAGTGATAGGACCTGATGCCATGATCTTAGTTTTTTGAATGTTGAGTTTCAAGCCAGCTTTTTCACTCTCCTCTTTCACCTTCATCAAGAGGCTTTTTAGTTCCTCTTCACTTTCTGCCATAGAGTGATTTCTGATTTCTGCCAGAAGGTGCAGAAAGTGGCAGAGATCGGCCATAATCATGCATATATCGCCTCCCTCTTCTCCCTCTAGCCTACCCTCTAAGTCGCCAGGGAGCGCCGGGCTGGATTTCCTGGGTTATTCAGCACTTTCTCACCAGCTGTCTGTTTTATGCATGGCAGCGTGTATATGTCAGTGCTACTTCTTCTGTTCATCCCACTCTTTCCTTTCTCCAGTGTGTCCATAAGCTGT